>JANHZU010000413.1:84827-108195 GCA_032468055.1 Acrochordus granulatus
AGGGTAGTTGCCGAGATAGATAATGAATACGTATGCCTGTTTTTTATAATCATCATTAGAAACTGGTTGATTCAATTCCAGAATTCCTCACAGTGTGTCCAATAATATGCTGAAGATCAGCTATCATAGACAGGCTGCTGATGGTGTTTTTATGGCTGGCACAGCTTTTTGTATTAAGTCCACATACATATGTATATACTTTTGAGAGGGGAGGCTTTTTAATGTTTAAACACTTGATTTCAAATGTCCTTTCAGGACATAATGTAGTCCAAGATTAAAAATCTTGCTGATGAATGAAAATACTAATTTCAAGAGTTTTTGAACATATATAATACATATATTTTCAAACTTGACTATTTCCAGAATGAAAAAAAGATTTGCATAAAATAATGTCTTCGTTATGGATTTTTATTCTACCTATTCTATAATTTCTTCTTCTGAAATAAGTTGGAATTATAGATCTTCATACTGAGTTTGATTCAGTCAAGGGAAATTATCATTACTATATAACCCTGCTAAGAATCAGAAATAGTTCAACTTTGGAGAAGAGTTTCACTTAAAGCAGTGGTAGTGGGTTTTGCCTGTCTATGCTGAACTATTTTTATTGCTCACTTTCTATATCCTATCTGTAAAATAAGCGTGCAAGTGACTTTTCACAGAAGTGTGCATTTGACACGAGTAGGCAGTGAGTTGGCTGTCATTACAGTGTCACATCCTCATTCCACGAGCCAGAGCCACATTCAGCAATGCACCATCTACATGGACTACCTTAGATTTGTGCACAATTTTTTTATTTACTACGTACCATGGAGAGCTAAGCTCCTTGCTTAGGGGAGGGAAGGAAGGGCAAGCATTTGTTTAAATAAAAGATTTCTAATTACTAAATAGGACCCAGCATGAGAGAGAGAGATAGAAAGGACCTGTGTAAATTATTTTTCTTAATCCCTACTATTATTTGCCTGTGCGTAGAAAAAAAAATACATGGCTTTAAAAGATTCCTCCCACTCCCACTGCTTTTGTATTCAGGAATATATAGCTGCTGCTTCTCCAGTTTCTTTTTTTTTCTTTTTTGGCAATGGGCTAGTGTTGCTCATTTGCTTGAAGAGAAAATTTGGATCAAATATTGTTTGCTGGCTATGTAAGTTCCTTTTGCCTTCTTTGCTCTATACATTTGCCCAGATTCTTAAAGTTCCTCAGCTCTGTTTATAGGGTTTTATTTTTTTGCTGCAGCAGACAAAAATGGATTAAAAGGGCCCCTTTTTTTGTGTGCAATGGATAACTGCTGTATATTTCAAAGATAGTGTGCTGCATTCTTTTTCTCATTGGATACCTTCTTTTCACCTAAAAACCCTTCCTTTTTCTCAAGATACCTTTTCAAGGCTGTATTTGGTTCTCTCAGGCTCTGAAAGTAGTTTAAAAAATTAGTGGTTGAACATTCCTGCACTTTTAGTGTAGAAGTCATAAAACATAATACCAGGGATACGGTTGGCCCCCACCACTCTGGCTTTCTGCAAAAGCCTGAAAACTTGGCTCTGTGGGTTGGTCCAGAAGCAGGGTAGTCTGGCATCATAAGTAAGAGGATTGCTTGATTGATGACTCCTTTTCCATTCTGTTGCCTTTCTTGCACTCCTTTAATTCTGCTTAATTTTGTATATTGATATTTTATGGTTAATTTTATTTTTGTATTTATGTACAATATATTTGTATTTTTTAATTTTTTGTAGTGTAAGCTGCCTGAGTTGCTCATTGCAAATAGGGTGGCAAAGGAAGGAAGATTGAGGAAAAAGAAATAATGTTTTATGAATAAGTTTACTTTCAAGATTTGACAAACTGTATAGCCTGTTCATGTATTTAAGAAGCCCCTACTGAAGTCATTTGAATAATATTAAGCTGTAGCTAACATTGTTGTGATTGCTTATATGATGTCAAGTTCCTAGAGTCAGTCACAAATATGCACATATGTAATGGTGATCTGGCTTCAACAGTGATTGCCAGAGTTGATTCAACTGATCTGGCTGGCTAGGAAAGTTTCCCTTTCCTCCATTACCACTCCTTATGTGTCCGTTCCAAAGTTGCGCACTTAGTGAAAAAGGACGGCCAACCCAGATAGAAAGAGTTCAGTCAAGGGTATATGATAGCTGCGCTCCTCTGCACAGCTGTAGGCACAAAACATTTTATTCTGCAGACATCATAATAATGACTTCAATAGAGGCAGATGGTTATCCAAAGCATTTATGTATTGAATATTCTAGATAAAATAATATCTGACAGAGACTTGTGCTCTCTAAGTCTTGATTATTTGTTCTTCTCTAGCACAAAATTCAATGTGAAAGCACCAAATATTCTAAATTCCTACTGTTGTTATTCAGTTGCTTCTGATGGAACCAGATGGACAATAACTGCTTTTATAATTTTTTATAAGCTCAGGTTAACATAGTGTATTCCTCTAAGGTTGGTCAGTTAAATGCTATGTTTTTTCATGCCATTTGCTTAAGTGTTCTAAAATCTTTCTAGAGAAAGATGATACGGTAACTCTATCCACTACAGTCCTCTGACTTCACCTAGGTTAGTTCTGCTTTCTGCTCTGCCATTGGGCATTAGACACTGCTATTGAACAAATTGCTTGTTTTTGTTTGCAGTAGTAATTTAATCATATACTATACATCTATCCCAAATCTTTGATAAATGCTCCATAATATTGAGTAGGATTTCCCTCCTGTTTCTGTCATTCCCATTATAACAACTTATTAAAATATATGTATTTCTAAATCTTTTTGTCTAACTGTGCTGTAAGAAAAAAAATAAGAATTACAAGTGGCAAATTCTGGTGTATGTCAAAACTGACTATTAAAATTATTTTATCTGAGAATTGGAAACCAGTTCTAGCCTAACTTTTGTAACAATATTTTTTTCTCTTCAAGCTTGTTTCCTCTAATGTAGAGCCAGGTGATTAGGCTGGTTCTCTCCCATAAGAAGTAAATGCTAGAAAGTATTTGGATTGCTTTATTCCTATGGCCTTCTCTTATTTCTTCAGAATATTCTTCCTCCTAAATTTAAATATTATTGCTCCTCGTCATAAGTCAAACCACTCATCATCGCCCTAGTTTGACTAAAGATTTAAGCTGACATATGTGAGCAGCATTGAATATATTTCTTGCTTAGAAACACAAACAGCTAGCAAGGCCCTAAGTATATTATCAGGCAAGTTCTTTCAGAAACGTATTGCTAAAGAAGCTTAACATTAATTATTGTAACTTTGGGAAGATTACATCCTCACTAGCCTTGTAAGAAGCAGCATACACTTCTTGACCTCCAGTGCTAGAGCTTTAAGACACAAGAATGGCATTTTACCAACTTTAATGGGATAACCAGTATAATCTTTCAGCAGTAAGGGAAGAAAAATGTTTAGTCTATAATACCTTTTGAATTCGGTACAGGCTGCCTATGTGTTAGCTTGTATATGTTGTATCATAACTCATTCTTGCTCTTGACTATGTTAGCTTTGCTTCTTTAAATAATTTTAGAGGAAAATGGTGCTCTTTTTTAAACCATAGAATTTGCATATTGGCTTATAGCCATTGCAATTATTTTTTTGTGAATGCTTTTCTGTGTGTGTATCTGTGTGTATGCATATGAACATGTGTTTAAGAGAGTGTGCATGTTTTAATGTAGGATCTGTTCTTGGATTTTTTAATTCATTGCCAGCTATATTTGTGAGAACTCAACTATATTTTCCTGGAGAAAAGACCTGAATTTGTGCACTGCCAAGTTATAGACCTTACAAAATAAATAGGAGCACGTCTTTATTTTAATTCAGGAGGGAAACTGTTCAACACAGAAAGAAGAATGTCCTGTGCATGAATATGGATTTTGCTGGAATGACTGCATTGCTTGGAAAACCCCATAGTCCTTGGCTCTGTTGAAAGCATGCTTGTTTACTGTGCACAACAGCAGAAATGAATAAAAGTTGGTAGTTAGTGAACAGCCCCTAATTAAAAATCAATTAGTATCTGAATGCATGTTTCATAGTTTCCTTAAAATCCTACCCATTTGTGAAAAAAAATGGAGAAGAACTTGAAGTACATCTCTGTTTACATAGTTCATTGCATGAGATGGTTGGATTATGATTAATTTTAATAGCTACATTAAAAACTACATCTAACATCATTCTTAATTAGAATAATCTCTAAAGCCAGTTAAATGTTTTCAGAAGACAAATAGTTTAATTAGCTAACCTACAAAGACTCTCCATTCTCCCTCTCTCTCATGTGCCATAGTCTTAGTCTTGGTATTAGCCTTTCAAGATGTCTGGAATAATCGGATGAAAAGGGATTTGGGGAAGATTAGAAGGTGGGACCTTTGATAGTTTTGGTTATTCAGGAGATATGAACCATCTACAAAGTTTCACAAAATTTAAATAAAATTTACTTTGGTTCATCTAGTTCGCCTGAATTATAAGCTATCATATTCAGAGATAATATTATAGAATGAATGTTTTCATTGAATAGTTGATATGAAGAAATTAATGCCAGAGTATATTGGAAATGATATACTAGATGAACAGTCTGAAAAGAAAAATGTCTTCTCCCTCTCAGAAACCATGCCTTCTTTGACTGACAAAAATTGCTTCTAGATTTCATCTTCTTTGAAATCATTGATTTTTCCTACTTAAATAAAATACTGTCCATATCCTGCTTTTTTGGAGCTGATAAACTAAAATATAAATAATTTAAGGAAAATCAGAATACAGTTATTTTATTTATAACTGATGTAACTTCTATTGTCTCTACCCATCTGTTGCTATGTATGAAGTTTCTTATTTTGTTTGCTGTATACTTCAGGAGCAGGTGTTTAATCAGTATTGGCACCAAAAATATACATTTTAAGCATATACAGAAAAATTCCTGCAAAGCAGTATAAATTATTTTTCTTTTTTTAATTGTCATACTATTAAATTAATTGGAAATGTCATTATTTTTAAATATTACCACCAGTGGAATCTACATTGTACCTTTCTCCGATATGCATGCGTGTGGTGTGTCTGTCTATGTGTGAAGTATCTATCTGTCATAACCTTCTTCCTTAAAAAAAACTTGTTGCTTCATTGTAAAGGGTGATTTTAATGTATTATTCATAACATTTTAAAAATATTGTAATATACTCATAAAATTTTTGAAGGCCTTAAGAACCATAAAATCAGACAATTAAAAATCAGTCTGAACACTATTTGTACTTTGAACATTTTAGTTTTAAAATCATTTAGATGTATTTTACAAATTTAAATCTAGTCTGGTCAATACTCATTCATACAATTAAGATCTCCCTACTTCAGTCATTTCTTTCTCTCTGAAAGAGAAAAGATCAAAGCCTAAAGTGCACAAATCCTAACTGCATTTTAATTGGAATTGAGTGTTAGTGTATAATTTCCATCTGTAATTTTTGTTCACTTATATAATTTTTGTTTATTTGTATTCTGAAACTTGTCATCTGTGGCAGGACAATAGCATCAATACTTGGCAGTGAAATCGATCTGATAAGAAAATTTCAATAATGAATCTCACAATATTTTTTCGAAATTGGAGAATTGTCATCAAAGATAAAGAAACATATATTGGTTAATAGAACCAGCCACACAGGAATAGAGATGTTAGAAAATGCAGTATAATTTAATGAATATGTATATTTTGTTCTAATTCTGTTCTTTTTTTTTCTTTATGTCCTAGAGTGTAGGAACAGGTTGTTGAGCAGCATACACATTTAATAAATAGATAAATAGTCATAGAATATTCCTAGTTCTCTTTTGCACTGTTACTGGTGAAGAAGCTATTGTTTTTATCCCCATAATGGCCAGGACTATTTACAGTAAATGCTCTAGCAGTGATCACCTGCACTAATAGTTTTTTCTGAAGCATACATATTGGTTTCCCACTAGTTCTGGTTGGTGGCAATTCTAACTTGTTTCAACATGATTGCATTACTTCTTGTCAATAGCAATCATTGAAAAGATCTGGAAGTAAAGGTGCATGGATTTGTGTTCAGAAACAAGAAGCTTTTGGCTGCTACACTCACCATATGACTGGCCTCCATATTGGTAGCACTCTGTAGCCATTCAGTATTCACAAGAGGTAGTACTTAAATTAATCCATACTAAGACCAGAACAAAATAAAAGAGTACACCGTTTAATGAACTACAGTATTACAGTAAAACTACAGTATTACCAGTATATACTGGCTCAGGAAGAAAATGTGCAGAATAGAAGAGAAATAAACTATGAGAAGGATATCATAAAGATTGGGTTCCACTTATCCTGTATGGACAATTGCCACAGATATCCAGATATCATGGCTTGCTGCACAGAAACCACTTCACTCTTCCGATGTTAAAAAGAACATGTAAACGAAGCTGATTAAATCCACCTATTATTTAACCAGTGTCACTATTTACATCCTATTCTGCTATTGTATCATTATAATAGAGACCACTTTTCACCAGCATTACCTGGAAAGCATTAGGGACATACGCATTTACATATACATTTTTTTTCTTCAGAACATCATTACGATTAGGGGAATTGAATCTCTTGTTTGCGTCCTTTGCATAAATACATGGCAACTTAGCAATTGATGTTCAAATAGCTTAATTGCACATGGGGGTGGTCATTTAATTGGCCCATTGAAATGTTAACAGAAACTGATATGGCATAGAATAGACTTTAATGGTTGTAGTGTAGCACTAATGTCTTCATTCACTTGCAAAATTGTTAATTAGGACACTTTGGTAGTTCATTTTCTTGGGTATTGATGTATAGTGCAGTAAGAAAAATCACTCTTGTATATGGTCTTTGGGAAAGTAAAGTTTAACATATATATTCTGTATTCATGAGCAGGATAATAAATAAAATTGGCTTATCTTTTTTAAAAATTACATGAAGTTACTGTGTGTTTCTAATTGACCCAAATATGCTGCTGTCATTGAAAAAAATTCACATTCTGTAAATATTTTTAATTAACAAGAAGAAGCAGATTCCAATAATTAGCTCTACAGGAAAAGTTGTAAAGTATTATATTATGTCCTAAAAATATATGGTATACTGATTTATCTGAAGTCATTTGCAAAACTGAGGCAGCTTTTTTTCCCTAAGGAAAAGATATGGAATATTGTTGTCTTGAAGAAAACAAAGTATTATGATTGTATTAGGATTCTTTCACTTTGTTGTTTCTAACATAGATTGTAGGTAATACTGAGATCTTGAAAGATATCACCATTATCCTTTAAAGTTTATTTGATTTTACTTCAGAATGAGTTTATTTAATATAAGTGATATTTGAGTTCACTAAGACAAACTGCAATTGCTATGATAATAAGTGGCATTGTACACTTTATTGGAATAAGCTAGTGAACCAACATAGTCAATAAATTATTAAAAACAGGACTGTAAACACAAGACTGTGCTTCCCAGATGGCCAAAAATGCTATTTTGTATATCCAGTAATATACATATTATCACACATTACCTTCCTCCCCAAAAAGAGCTATGATCTCAAGAAATATAAAATAATGGGTTGCTGTCTTGTCTAATGTGCAGAATTTTATATTAATTAGTTGAATCAATTCTGTATTTTCCATATAGTCTGGAGCATTTTTGTTCTTAACTACAAAGGTTCTTGTAAAGAGATCTGATGTTCAGTTTCATTTACGTGTATATATTTGAGAAAGTACTTATATGGGATCACAAATATGTTCACAGGAACTATCTCCAGTTGTGCAAGTTTAATCACAGTCCCAGAACATTTTCTTTGTGACTTTATGCAAATGTATTTACATAGGAATGGATTTTGGATCCTTTAAAGAAGGCAACAAAGTTGAAAACTGAAGCCAACAAATAAATGAAGGTTTCTCTAAATCCATTGGATAATAGAGGCAGTGTTAAGGCTAACCACAGTGTTGAACTAAACAGAGGGATTACTCCTGGGTTTTGCATCAGTTGTTTTCTGCTGGGTGGCCTCCCTTGTCAAAAAAAAAAAGTTTAACTGCGAGACATTCACATGGCACATTGAGAAAAGAAGTATGCGTAATTCCATCAAAGCTCAGATATCAGTCATTAATTTATTCTAACCTCCAATTGTTGGTCGTTTGTGAAACATCTGGCCTCTAAGTCATAGAAACTTAAATGCAATGTTGTCTCTTTGAGTAAGTGCATTGGAAGCAATGAACAATTTGTTCTTGATAACATATGTATCTGAGATTGTCAAACATGTATGTGTATTTTATAAGTTCAAACATTCTTCATTTATGAAATTTTGAAACTATTCCAGAATACATTGTTCATATAATTTATTCTGAAAATCAAACGGTTGTTCATTTCATTTTAGGAAACAAGAATTATTAAGAATTATTTTTATGGTAGGTTTGAAAAGAAAGATTCAGTGATCTGGTGAGCTGAAATTCCAAAACAGTTTCAAATGAAATTGGCATTGGACATATGAAATGCATAAAACCTTTCTGGAAAGACATATCTTATTTTCCACATGGGTAAATCATTGTTATTTTAAATCTGAACTTAGACACTGGTCTCTAATTTGATATGGCATGTCCAGACAATTCTTCCAAAACTTTGCAAGAAAAATTCTATGAAGGAATCTTTGCAACTATAAGTCCTTCACAAAATAGTGGGAGAAATTTGGTTAGTTTATGTTATGAAAAACAAGACAAACCACTACATGACAATTATATCTGCAAAATAATATAATTTAAAGCATAATTGGAGTTTCTGCCCCATATATAGTACTAATTAAATGTATATTATTGGAATGATAAGCTTTGTTACTATTAGAGGACTACAAACACAGTTCTAAATTTATATGCCATAATTCTTCCTTGCCTGGATATAGAGCACCGACATCTACACCTATGACACAAAACTGAAAGGAAGTTTCAGGAAGGAGTTAGCAAATACACAAGCAGCTCTCACAATTTTGTAGTAACAGCCTCCTACACTGAATCATTGTGTATTCATGCACATATACCGAAGAGAGCATGCATACATATTCATCACCCTATTCTCTTTCAGTGTGAATAACACACAAGGAACAGAAAAGAAGTAATAAACAGTAACCCAAAGAATTAAGGCATAGGCATGAGAGAAGAAAAAAAAGGAAATATAAGTAAATCTGATTTACACTGACTTCATTGATTATACCTTGTTATACTTTTCAAACCATCCTTGAGTCCATATGCCACCTCTTTATATTGCCTTTTATTTTTTAAACTTCTCTTTTTAAGGAACTCATCATTTCTTTGTAATGATAGCTTTCTCAGTCTTCTTCCTCTTGTTTCTTTCACTTTCTATCCCTATTTATTTGGGATATGATCCTCATTTAGTCTCTCTATATGATAAAGCCACTTCAGTGTACTTTTTTCATACTGGTCACTTGCTTTTATATTGTGTCTTCATTGTCTCATCACCCATTTACTGCTGACCCCATGATTTTTTATTTTTACATATTCTTCTTTAGTATCCCATTCTCATTGCATTCAACTGACTTTGATGTTTCTCCTGATCTTTGCAGCTTTCACTTCCATATAACAAAGTGGTAGAAGCACACCCTTATATACTATATTTCTATTTTCATCTCTTTTACAAATATTCATTCCTCACAACAAACCACATACAACCCCCTACCTTTTTACCAGCATTTTCATATGTTAAAATTTCTCCATCCATTTCCCCATCTTCACAAATATTCTAACAAGGTATACACTTTCATCTGCCTAAGGTTGTTGGATTGCTTTGTTTTTTATTCTGCTCTTTATAAATTGTAATTACTCCATTGCCCTGTCAAACACAACTTGCCTTTGTCTTTAATACACTCCTCCCTACATCATACAATCTGACTTTTACTGCAAGTAATTTGGCTCCTTAGCCAACATGGCATATCAAACTATACATACCTTCAATGCACATTATGGCATATCAAACTATACATACCTTCACCTCCTCAACCAAGATCAAGGGGACACTTCCTTTCTAAGCTCCTGCTAAACATTCTGTTTCTTCATACATGTGTTGTATTTCATTCATTTGCACAGAGCAGCCAATCTTCAACTCTATTTTCGTAATTTCATAATTCAAGCCAATAACTTGAGGAGTGAATAATCAAGTCTCTGTCATTATTTATGGAGTTATCTATACAACCAGCCATCTTAACATAATTTTAAAGTTTATCCTTATGATTTAATCAGGGAGTTTTGTTCTGAACAATGCTCAGGATTGGTAAAGTTTGTACATAATTAAAAGAAATTGGTGCGGTGAGTTGGAATCACAGAAGCAAAACCATACCTCTGCTCATACAATAGGGCTTTTCTTGCTTCTCCCCAGTCCTTACAGCCTCTGAGTTCCCCTCAGTACCACTTCTGAAGTTCAGAAAATAAATCCTCTTGAGCAATGAGATGAGACATTGGTGGGCAAGCACTGCAGCAGCACACAGAAATTAGAATAATTTGGCAAAGCCTGCTCTGTGCAGTGCTTTTCCATCCAAGCAGTGATAGAATACAGGAGTTGGACTAGTGGATTGAATATTCTAAAACAAGAGACATCCAGTATTACTTTTTTATTTATTAATCAGATTTTTATCCAGCCTTTATTACTTTATAAATAACTCAAGGTGTGAACATACATAATTCTCCTTCCTCCTCCTTGTTTCCCCTACAACAACAACCCTATGAGGTCGGACTACAGAGAATGCTTCTAAGAATTAAAATCTACATATTTTAATAAGAAATTAAAATGTAAGGTAATGTTTTATGATTTTCACTAAATAAGCCTTTGTCAACATGATACCATGAAATATTTTGCTCCTGCTAGAATTTATTGTTATTCTCCCAAATGAGACCTTGTACAGAAAAAAAAATGGGTGTCTTCCACTACCCAGTGTTTGCTGTTTGAGTTTGTTCTTTGTCGCACTGCATATAAGTCAATGCTGGTAAACAAAGGAAAACAGTTTACCAAGGTAGTATTTGGAAATGGTAGTCTTTTAAGATATATTTTCATCACAAAGAAGTTGTTAGAATGTTTTTGTAGTTGGTTTTATCCTCTACATATTAAATGAAAAGACATTACTGTATTTTTGAAATATTTTAAAATATTTTGGTGCTGCTTTTATTGTTATATACGAGTTACCCTAATTCTGTATCAAATATTTTAAATATATGTAGAACTAAGGCAAAGTAAATTCATAAAATACTAATAATATCTAATTATTATCTTCTGTTATAGATAATAAGAGGAAGGTAGAGGGTATTCCCAGAATCACATTTCAATTTTAACCTATCATTTCAGAAACATTGAAGACAAAAATACTGTGAGATCGTGGAGATAAGAAAAAAGTAACTTTAAACAGCTTGTGAAATGCAATGTTTGAAACTGCTTTGAAAATTTGCAGATTATGACTTGTATAGTGACTCTTTCCAGCTCCCTGGGAAATGAGCTGTTGACATTCCTTTGGGTCATCATCTAAGATAAGAGGGCAGCCACAAGGATTTAGCAGATAAATTCATCCAAAAAGACTTTATCCATTTCACTACAACTTAGGAAACATTAATGTCAAATAGCAAGCATCATTAATACAAACCCATGAGCTGTTCAAAGTGAGCCATATATTTAAAAATCAAATCACCAAAGTAGTAACTTCTTTAAGATGTAATTCATTGTTTACATACTTTTGTTGTTTAAATTAATATTTCTTGAAAAATCTAAAGCAGAATTATAATCTTTTGCCACAAAAGATTTATTTTAAATTCTAATAAATTGGGTTCCTAATTTGTCACAAACAGAAGTGATTTTTATTTTATTTTTTTCTGATTAAATGGAAAGAACAATGTATTTGAAGTTTACTTGGGGATATTTTTTTAACAGATAACCTCTATAATATATTGAAGTAGATTTTTCCCCTGAATTCTGATTAGATGGAAGAAATGCATATCAGTAAAAGCAATTATTTTATAAATAAAGAGAAAAAACTTTTTGACTTGAACTAGAGTGGTACTATATTGACTGAATATGCAGCAGAGATTCCCACAATGCACTGTGAAAACCTAGGCTAACAAACACCCTGCTGTGTTGAATCCCCCCCTCCCCAAAAGACAAAAGGACAATGAAACAGAAAGCTTACCACCGGTAGCTTTCCAAAGGACAAACTAGGCAAACTATACATCTCCACCACTCCAATTTTGTCAGAATGCTAATGAGCTTGCTCTGATCTTTACTCGGCTTCCCATGTTTTCTACATCTTCAAGGACCACATGGCGCTAGCAAAATAAAGACAACTAAATGAGAATTTCGAATGCTTTTTGTGTAAGGACCTGGTGCCTTTCAGCTGATGTGCTCGTTGAATATTCTCAACTTGAAAGAGTACAACAGGGGGTTGAGTATGAACTTTTTAGCGAGGGGAAATTTGTACAAAAGTAAATTAGTGTAAGGTGGAAAATATGAGAGAAATTTCTGATTAATTTCCACTCCATAATATCAATGACACCTTCAGCTCCACTTGTACTCTTCTAACACAAGAGACTCTGATAAAAGATGAATGATTCTGTGCTGCTCATGGGGAATGTTTAGTGGTTTTTTAATAGCAGTCTTCTACATAAAAGACACCAGGAAGTATTTTGCGTTAGCAGTTGAGATCACTAGTTAATAGGATGATGTCTTTTAGCTTTTGTCACAAGATTATGAGAAAGGATGGGTTTCTGGTCTGCTCATGGCAGAGTTTGGAGTGTTTCTTGAGTACAAGTACTAAAATGCAGGTTTCTCACCATTGTTTATCATGTAGAGCAAAAGCTTTTTAATGCAACACCTTTTCATTTTTATTTTAACCAAGTTATTTTTTTCACTGATCTCTTATTTTCCCCTCTAACTGCTCTAGTTACAAAATGTTCTCCTTTGGAATACATGCATGATGATGTACATGTAGGTAGGTTCACAATCAAAACAAATCCTTGAATATGAGATTTATGTGAAAAATCAATTAGTTTGAAATATGTATTGTTTATTCAAAAGAAAGCATGCAGTGTAAGCACAGCTCTCTTTTTAAAGAAAAAAGAAAGATCCTCTTTTTTTACTAAATGTACTCAGTTTCTGAGCAAAGAATGTACTGTGTGACAACTGAGCATTTCGGCCAGTTTCTGAATCTGAGGACATCCTGTTAACTTTTTTATTGTGTATTCATTTTATTAATACATTTCTCGCCACATAATAAACATTTAGTCTACAGCCAAGTTTTAAAGTTGCAGAAGTAACTGGTTTTAAGTCTGCTAAGGCCTATTTCCTTTGCCAAGACCAAGTTGGGTTATGTACATGAGCTGAACTGATTGCAATGGAAAGATCACTTTGCTCCAGTATCTCCTGCATGTCAGGCACAATTAGAAATCAGTTTTATATGCATAGACCTAATCCCTGTCTGTCTTGCTCTCTGTAGTTCATCAAAAGCAGGTATTGGCTGTTACTTTTGTTAGTAGATACAGTGGGAAGAGTACAGAAGTATGAGTTCTTGAATAAGTACTATCCAACTTGGAGCTCTCCTCCTCCAGGGTACTGAAAAGTTAAATCCAAGGTCTTTTCAAAATGAAAGGTGTTGTCTTTCATTTGAAATCTGTGATTAGAGATGAACACCAGGTTTATTCTAGATTATTATGTTTTATATATTTTTTATTGTTTTCTTTATTCTCATCTACCCTAAATCTTTGATGATAGAACAGGAGAAATGAAGTGTATCTCTTTTATTTAACATAATTCATTGTGAAAAAGTATACACATAGATACACATGTACTCCTTTATAAAGATACTCCAATTGCATGATGAGTCGTGATTCCTACTGTACAGTCCCTCATGTCAGTTCATAGAGCCTCCAGCCTTCAAAATCAGCTTTTTAGTATGACCAATGAAGTGCAATGAAAATGTGGGAAAACCTTGTTCTGAGACCATTATGTTGTTTGCAGAAGTTATATGCAAGTTATAATATGCTTGTATTTGAGTAACTTTGGGGCTTTGAGAAGAATCTTGAATCCTGTACCATATTATTATAGACTCCAATACAACAATTATATTTTTCAATGTTCTTCCACATTTTTTAAAAAAATCCCATATATAAAATATTAAGATGTTAAAAGTTAGGCATCATCTTTTTTTCCTTGTTTTATTAACTTTCTATATTCTTGGATAGTTTGGTTTTAATATAAGAAATTTTCAAAGAAGCAGCTTCTCATATTTGCTGTTTACTGTTGGGAGGGCTGACTTTCAGATTCATTTCTGAATGCTTTCTTTATGTGTTCTACTAATGAAATAAAATCAGATTTTCCCTAGCAATTGAGTAGGGAAGCATTATATAGCAGGCTATATAGAGAGAGCATATATAGCACATACTATAAAGAGAGAGCCAGTCTGGTGCAGTTGTTAAGATGCTGGTCTAGAAACTAAGAGACTGAGTTCTAGTCCCACATTAGGCATGAAAGCTGGTTGAGTGACTTTAGGCAAATCATTCTGTCTCAATCCAACTCATCTCACAGGATTATTGTTGCAGGGAAAATAGGAGGAAGAAGGAGTATTATGTATATTTCTGCCTTGAGATACTTATAAAGTAATAAAGGCAGGATTAAAAATCTAATAAAATAATGCATTTATTTAGTTCAATTAATAGAATTGTCAAAATAATATTTGTGTTTTCTAAAACTAATGCTAGTTTTTCTCTTGTCTTGTTTATATTTTATTTTCTTACAGTTCACTATTTGTTTTGAGTAATAGGAAGTGGCAAGAACACAACTTAACAGAAGAGGGGTTCAAGCAATCAGTGTCATCAGGTTATTTCTACTCTTTCTCATGGAGTATATAATGTACTTCTTTGGAATAAGTAAAATTTTACTAAGCAGTCTTTCTCCAGGAGACAAAACTAGTGGCTCCAACTGATTGATTTCAAATTCTTCTGAATTCTTCTTCTTGTTAAAGAATATTCAAAATAATATTTTATTTATAATAAAGTATGATTTCCAACAATCCAAGTTTTGAATTTTTAACATCACAACAGCAAAAAGAGATGTAATTGCTTTATTGAAAGGAAAAGGCATAAGGATACATAAATCTGGATGACTCAGTACTTTGACTTTTAGGACTCCATTTGTCTTTCTGATAGGACAGAGATTTTTCATTTTCTTGCTAACCACTTGTGGTAGACAGAAGGTCTAGTTAACTATAACAGATAAGGGAAGAATTTTCAGGTGTTCTGAAATTACAATGTTTTCAATATCTTTCTCTTTTTTCCCAGGATCAGGGAAAATCATTTCAACACCAATTAAGGAATTATAATTTAAATTAAAAATAAAACTGAATCAATTTATTTAATGAATCACAAGTGTGGCAATAAGTCCAAATGCTGGGGCAGACAAAGTGTGTTTAAAGGTAAAAAGCTTCTCAAGTTCAGCTAAGTTTCTGGTGGACTACATGGACACATCCACTAGCTTTCTTATCAACAATTCAGAAATGGTTTGCACTGTCTCTTTTTGGGATTTTTTTTTCAAATTCTCAATCTAATCCATAGCCTTAGGATTTGGTAGTCTCCCAACCAAATACTAACTTGTTTAAATCCAAATCTGCTTGAAGAAAAGGACTTCCAATGAGTATGTATGAAATTGCAAAAATTGAAGCTTATTACTCCATCTCATCCACTCGTCCGTATTTACAGTATGTAAAAAAATATGTTAATTTAAAGACACCCATAAATTATTGTTGTTTTGATATACTTTGTTTAGGGAAAATATATTCTGAATTAGCAGTGTAACTGCATCTTACATTAGAAGTACATGCAGAAGTTTTAGACCAATGAACCTACAAGACAAAATAGACTCATTGTATTCATCTTGACCGTATTTATATACGTCTTTTACTGTTTTTCCTTTGTATTATGAATCACCGTCTTCTTAGCACCTAGTATTATACTTAATGTCTGTATTTCACCATTTTAAAATATTTATTTACTCATTCATTGTTGCCTTTACATCTTGTTGTAATCAACTCTGACTCCTAACATCTTGGTCCTGTGATCACAAAGAGTTTTTGTTAGATGCTTTGCATATTGGTGTGATTGGTGATATGAGTTAGAACATTTTCAGGGGTATATTATAAACTGTGTCCTTTTATACAGTTGCTTCAAAGATTTCTTTATTTAATTGTACTTTTAGATAGCCAGTTTAGTGACACATTGCTCTGTAGATTTATTCATATAAATCAGTAATAAATCACAAGTGAAGGGGTTATTTGTATTTATAAAGTCACCAGTCCAAATGATAATTCCTCATTACTTGGGGAGGGTTGATTTGCAGAGAAAAAGCCATCCTATAATGGGTTATAAAGTTATAAATCTGTAACTTTATGTTTCATTAATTGGTTTAAATTTAAACTTCTGTTGCATTGAGTCATAAACTGTCTAAGCATAGTTCCAAATTCTACATTCTCTTTCAAATTGTTATTATTGTTGATATAATTATTTATTTAAACCTGGACACACTGCTTTGACTCCCAGCAACTATGGGAGGTTCACAAAGTAAATTTTGCCTTTAGAATTATTCTTGGAGAGTTGATCTGTGATGTCATTATATATCATTATGGTCATAATTGGGTAATGTCAGGATATCTCATCAGTCAATCATAGAACTGAAGAAGATTTTAACCAATATTTTGGGGAGTTATATTTCTGTATTAAATATCTTTAATGTTAAACAATGGCCTAGCTTTTAATCTTTTTCTGTTCTGCCAGGAAGGTGGCAAGATAATGGCTTACCTAGCTTATTTGACACCAGAGTGGGTCATTTTTGAAAGCTCCCCTCCTTAATTGCTGAGAGTCAGCTTGGTTTAATGGTTAAGGCATAGACAAGCAGTGATGAGACTGTGAGTTCTAGTCCACCTTAAGCACAAAGCCAGCTAAGAGATCTTGAGCCAGTCACTTTTCCCATTCCTAGGAAGGAGGAATTGGGAAGCCACTCTGAAAAATGTTACCATGAAAATTGCAGGGGCAGTTTTCAGGTGTCAAAATTGGCTTCACATTTTTTCCTCCAGCATTGCTGTGTTGTCATTAACCAACAAAGAGCTGTATAATGCAAGGTAGCAGCACCCAACTCCACACCTGCCATTAGCCTTCTTGTACAGCGGTGGGGCAAGTGGTTAAGAGCTCGGCTTGCCAGCTGGAAAGTCGGTGGCCCGAGTTCAAGACCTGGCGTTGCTGTGCAGCAGGCGAGCTTCTGCTGTTCCGCATCAGTTCCTGCCTACCTAGTGGTTCAAAAGTGCTCAAATGTGAGTAGATAGATAGGTACCGCCTCTTCCAGAGGGAAAGGTAGAAGTGTCCATGTGCCTTTGGCATCTAGTCATGCCGGTCACATGACCACAGAAGCATCCTTGGACGAACACTGGCTCTTTGTCTTGGAAACGGGGATGAGCACCGCACCCTAGAGTCAGTCACAACTGGCAGAGTCACCTTTACCTTTTACAGCACCCTCATACCACCCCTCACCCCTCCCTTGGTATGCCCCTGTTGTTCTAGGATTTTATTGATACAATCCACAACATTTTGTACATGATACTCCATGTTTCTTTTATTCTTCTGGAATTACAAATATTTTTGTACATGGTTACTATTGGTCCTCGGTGGTCTCCAGCCTTTAGATGTTTTGATGTACCTGGACCTTCATGTAGAATAAAGCAGCCTGGAATGTCTATTGCAATGGTTCCATGCTGAACATTTTTAGTAATTCTAATCTAATTCTTAGGTTTGCTTTAAAACGGATGAGAGCATTCCAGTATTTGTCTGTTAAAAGCTCAAGAATTAAACAGAATTGGACATCTGGGAATTAGATAATCTACTTTTTCCTAGTTTTTTGTGTCTTTAATCTATTTGCAGTCATTGTTGCCCTTACAAATTTTCTTGGAATTTGCTATCTATCAAGTAATATCAATACTCTTTCAAAATCTGACAGGAATAAAAAGTTAACAAGCTATCTCCTTCTCTTTTTCTGTAATTTATGCAGCACCCTCTTTAAGATGCATTATTATTTGAAAGCCACAGCTCATTCAAACAAAGATTTAAAATGCATTAGATATTTTCAAAACCATGATAACCATGACTGGGTTTCATTTATCTCAATTATTCAGCCAAAAATCCTGGTAAAATTTATGTTCGCTGTTTCATCCAACCAATTATGTAAAGATCTGTAAATCATCAAAAAGCATAAACCTCAGTAATAGATATATGTATTTAGTAAATGACACTTGGGTGACTTCTGTTTTTATATTTTCTGACATAAAATTTATTTGTACGTTGAAATTCTTTCCTAGCAGTACAATAACTTTAAAAATTGTTTTATGAGTAGAATTCTACTTTATTGGTAGAATCTCAAGCTTTTAATAGGTTTAAGCAATAAACTTTCTCTTTTCAATTGTTTCAGAGTAATATTAAGTTCAAATTCTGCAGATGGGCCTTTGATTATCTGAAAATTTATAATTTTTGCAAATAATTTATTATAATTACTGTAAATAAAATGTATTAAAATGGTGAGATAACTGTATGAACACTAACAGCCTCTCACAAATGCTATGAATATCTATAAATTCTGTGATTCATTCATTCTCCAAAAATGGATTGTGAACACCCACTGATAAGTCAGTCATATATAATGCACACACACTGCACCCTGAAAAAATACCCTTAGTATTTTTCAGTTTGAGATTCTGTTTCTGTGGTAATAAATGTATACAATAATATCATTTCTATAAATCTGTATTTATCTTATAATGGCATTTCAAGGGGAAAGGATTAGAAACTGATAAACAACTTTTTTTCATCTTTGGAGATTGTAAATCACTTAGGAAAATAGTTACATACATTTCAATTTAAAATATGTATTATTCTCATTCCCCAGCTTGTTTTGACAGATTTGTGATCACATAACGTGTAGAGAAATTACTGTGCTCACTCATTTATGCAACAAACTAGTCCTGCCTCTACATGTTGCTGCTTTTCTTGAACTAGCTACTCAAATTCGTAATTTCTTGCAACACTTCCTTCTCTCTTTGCATAGGCAATCTATTCAGTCAAGGTCAATATAAACTTGGTTTACAGTCTTAAGATAGTCTGTTCTTTTCTGTAATTATGTTCCATTCATCATTGTTTCCTTCCTTCCTTCCTTGTATTTTAATGGGAAATGTTGGCACATAGGTAGATACAAATAGTTGACTTACCATAGCATTTTTAAATACTTATTTTCTGTTTCAGATTAAATAGCAAATTATTGGTTGTTAAAATAATTAAAATGACATGTTTTATAAAGCTCTATTCTCATGAATCAGCAAAAGAAGCATTATGTGTATTTATTTCTGTTTTCATCATAATTTACAGCATAAATATCTTTACAAGACTTGAGATGAACTAAAGCCTTTTTAAACAATGAATAAAAATAATAGTTTTGGTCATGAAATTCACCAAAAGGAGTAAAGCAGTTTGAAAGAATGTTGACTCCCACACTCTGGATTGTTGAAAGTCTTCTAGAATTAACTTTAGTGCAACCTTTATTGTACACGAATTGAGCAAGGAATAAAGCTTCCTGAATAATTTAGAATTCTCTGAAAGTACTCATAACTATGGTAATATCCTGTTATTGTGTTGGAAGTATGATTTTGAGTATAAAATAAGTGTATAATGCTTCCTAATTAAGAAGACAATAACTGGATGTTAAGAAATTAAACTACTAATTTTCAAATCAGATAATAGTTCATTAATAAGTAAGTTAAGTTTTCACTAAATCAAGACCAAAAAATTATTTTTCACAGCACTTCATGCAGAACTTCCAGTAAAGTAATCATCATTGTTGAAATGAAAAAAAAAAGTTTATAATAACAGCAGTAGTATTACTTTATATTTCATCTCAGGATATCTAGCTATTAAATTATGCTGTAAAGCTGATTGTCTGATTTTCTATTTATGTCGAAATTTCCATCAAAATATTTTGAAAAAAAATCAGGCATTTCAAATGCGATTGTTTTTAGCATGAAGGAGTTCAGGATCTTTTCCAAAATGGGCTATGTGACCATTTGATGAAATGGCTCAAGTGCAATTATGATTAAAGAGAGAAACTGCTTTCTGCAAGATAGTTAACCAGGTGAGATTAGGCAAGATAAGATGAATTCTGGCCTTTTTTGGGACACCGGCAATCTTCATTTTAAACTACATTGTAAATGCTTTTTGCTGAGATTAAGTATTGTAGCAGAAGCTGAAACTACCTTTTTCCCCTAACTGAGCCGGAATACAACCTCTTTTTCTTTTTTTACTAACAAGACTGCTTTACCACTACAGCCACTCTAAGTAATTAAATCAATTCTTTGTACTTACCATATTCTCCTCTAGTGACGGTACTAGATCTGATTATATGCTTCATGCATATTCAGAGAACGGTACTGACAGCTCTTTAATGAGCTCTTACTTAATCAGTATGAACAATGTTCATCTTGTTCTTTTTTTCCTCCTCATACATTAGAGCAAGGAACAGTTAGGAGGGGGAAAAATGAAACATCCAGCATTCATTTGAAAAATATATTGTACTTTGAAAAGTGTCTAAGCTGGGGAAGTTGCATTCTGCCCTTTAAAAGTCTGATGGACAAATTGGATTACTAGTATTGGATTAAATAACAAATGGTTAGAGGAAAAATGAGAGAGCTCGCTGTGATCACAGGCTTTTAATATTTTTTTCCTATATATAAAGCTGAAGAGGTCTTTAACCAGTTATTAAAGTCAGGATTAATTTGTAATGGTCCCACTTGCTAGTTTAAAAGGAGGGGGTGTCGTGTTTTCTATATGGAACAAAAACAAAAATGTAATGTAGATACTATGTTGCAAAAATAAAAGAGAAACCGTGTATTTTATGTTCAAAAGACTGTTTTATGCATTCCAATCATTTCATCTCATTTAACAATAATGAGTTATTTACAGCCGAACGGTAAATCAGTTACAATATGTTTTGATCATAATCTAATTACAAAATGTAATGGTGGTTCTTTAAGAGCAACATGGACAACATCCTTATTTTATGTCTGTTTTTACAGAATGATCTAAACACACATTTTATCCTGCCAAAGAAAAAAATATGTGAGTTCTACCTAGATTCACAGAAATAGATTACGAACAACTTTTGCAGGAAAAGCCTCTAATTTATTGAGAAGCTGCAAAGAATAGGCTTAAATTATATCATTGTTATGTAGATCTGTTTTGCCAAGTTTTGTGCATATGTTGAGGATATAATCTCCTTAAATTTGAGTTTAAAATATCTTTAACCATACAGGACTGCAATATTTTGGAGCAAATAATTGAAATCCATAGCCAATAAAACCTTAACTGCTCTTAATATTGCACACAGGCGTCATTTCAGTGACCAAAAGACCTTTGTCAGAGCCACTATTGGCCTTTTTCCAAATGCCAAGGTTTTTCTCAGCTTTTTCTTTTTATTCTTTCTTCTTTTGTTTTTACCCAAAAGGATTTGTGCCTATTACAACCTGTATCACATGACCAGTGTCAGGGCATCATATGGTCTGAGGCGAACACAAAACAACAGTGAATCTGAAAAGCAACTGAAAATGTTAAAAAAAGACACTGGGTCTCTTTGAAATGTACGTTATTGCACACCACATAAACACTGGCATTTATCTGCAGGCCTAGCTCTTGATTTTAAAATTAATTAGCCCTTTCCTAATGTAACGGCTTTTAAAATTACAGAATGTTACCCGAAGGAGAAACGGTCCCACTTTGCACTTAGGATGTTTGTCGTTACGTTTCCCTGTAAAAAACAACTGTAAAATGTCAGGATAACGGTTGGATAAGAAACACACATCTTCTTGTTTAATGCTGCTTCTGTGATTTGAATGCTTCATCATGGTTTAAATTTTAACCGCACTTCACAGAGCATGGAGACTCTGCATTCCCTTGTTTTCTTTTCTCCTCTTTCATTCATCCCATATGTCTGCATGAAACAAGAGTGAGATTCCAGCCAAAGGAAAGGCTATTGGCCAGCAATATGTTGTGTATTTAAAAAAAAAAACAAATAGCTTTTTCTCTGGCTTGAATGCAGAAGCTCCTGTGGACAAGCTAAAAGTTCTTAATATAGTTTCCTATAAAAACATGCTAATTATTTATGTTATTCTAAAGCAAAATCATTCTAATCTCTGTCACCTGTTTTCTTCTTCTAATAGCTCAAATCTTCAATCTCCTTCATCAGCCGTGTCCTTATCTTATCCTTCCACATGCTTACCATGTATCCTTCTCGAGTTGACTTTGCTCTACCAATATTTCTCTTCTTTGACACAGAATAAATGCTCTCTTCTTTGGCTGCTTTCCTGTTCCATCTAATCTATCTACTATCTCACCCATTCCATTAAAATCATTCATTACCAATTCTTCCTCTCAGCTGCAATCTAATTTCTCTGCTGTTCTTTGGCTCTAACATTTTGTGACATCCTAATGGTACCATTACAACTGTTTTTCCAGTGCCACTCTTATTTTGTCTTCCTCCAGTCTAGTTTCCATCCCTTCCACTTTATGGAAACTCTCTTCACAATATCCCTAGTCATCTCCTCCAAGTAATATCTAAGAGAGACTTCTTGGTCTTTACTCTTCTTGATGTCTTACAATTAATTTCTTTCTGTTGTGATTGTTGTCATCAGATAGCTTTTCACTCTTTCTGACTGTTTAATTATTTTCAGTGTTTCTCTGAGAGAGGAAACTTTACAGCTGCTTTCCCTCTCATTGCTGGGAAGGCCCTTTACTCTTTCCTCTGATTAAATCTCATTGTTTTCTGCCCAAAGCAATACATAGCCCTATCACTCTTACTCCATTTTTTCATACCACCCATTCTGTCTTGGATTTTTTTAAATCACAATTTAAAACAGAAAATACTCAAAACCAATATTTTTCCATCCAGTAATCCTTCTCTTTTTTCAATTTTTTTGTTAATTTTCAACAACATAGAAAAGCAAAACAAAACTCAACATAAAATACAGAGTAATACAGCACATAACAACAAATAACACAATATCTCTAATGTAACACAAAACAAAGAAAAAAAGGGGGAGAGGAAGAGAAAAGGGAAAAGGGAAAAGGCGGGGAAGAAAACAAACCCTCACTCATATCACATTCCTTGCCTAACTCTGTATGGATATTTTACCACAATACAAGATGTTCCCCTCTTACATTCTAATCTGATTAATATGTTAACTAAAGAGCCTCTTGATGAGGGTGAAAGAGGAGAGTGCAAAAGCTGGCTTGAAACTCAACATTAAAAAAACTAAG
>JANHZU010000413.1:108295-120418 GCA_032468055.1 Acrochordus granulatus
CAGGGAGGCCTGGCGTAATGTAGTCCATGGGGTCGCGAAGAGTCGGACACGACTGCGCGACTGAACAACAACAAATATATTATATATGTTACAATTTTTTAACCATAATATACATGTCTGTTCTATCAAACTATAGATTACATATATGCTTTGTTATAGACTTTTCTTCACTTTTTACTCCTATTACACATTGCTAATATATCAGTATCTTAATTATTTCCAATCACATTTTACACAATATTTATTACAGTTTTAACTTCTTAGTCATCTAATCTGTCTACAAAAATTTGTTTGGTAAATTTGTTCAGCAGAAAGTCCTAAAACAGCTTCCAAATATCCCAAAACTTCTTTGAGTTATTATCCTTCAGGAAAGCCATCAGCTTTGCCATCTCAGCTAAATCAATGAATTTTATAAGCCAGTCATCCACCATAGGAACCCTGTTTCCTTCCACAAACTGGCATATACCAGTCTTCCAGCAGTCCTCTCAAACATTCACTGTATCTCCATTAACACCAATCATTCTCCATGTTGCCAAGGCTGTGTATCTTATGTGACTTCTTTCTCCCTCTTTTTTCACTCTTGATTTGTTCCTTCCATTGATTCCATTGCAAAGTCAACACCAGTCTGTTGGCCAAATAATTATCATGTCCATCTAGCCTTTTTGTATCAATTCTTATACTAGGGGATGCTTTCTAAAACACCTGATGATATGAGCCACAACAGTCCTTTGTATCTGGATGGCACATATCTTGGAGAAAGGTCTCATTTTCTCTGAGGCCAGATCAGATAAATGGAAATAATTTCATATTCTTTTATATTTAGCCTTGTCTCTGTTGCCCTTCCATTCTTTTTCTTGAAGAATTGTCAAATTTCAGAAAGTTTATTCTTCCAATGCAATAATCTGTCATCTTATGCTGTGTAAAATGGAATACAGGCTGATGGAACTGGGAATGGGTGCTTGGTCTTTCCCTGTTTGTTTGTGGACTAGAAGCTATGAACTCTTCAACAGGCAATTTCCAAGTTTTGCTCCATAAGGAAAGGGGAGAGGATAAATACTAAGTATGAGCTCGTGCCACTGCACACCCTCAATTTAATAATAATAATAATATTTATTATACCTATAGCCACCCATCTCAACAAATGACTCTGGGTGGCATACATCATAAAACATTTAAACAGTTAAAACTGTACATAATGTATGTGACTTCAAGTAACACTGTTACTATGGATGTTAATCCAAACAACAAACAGGGCCTTTAACACACTCAGGGCCCCACAACCAAGTATTCACAGCATTGTGAAAGTGTGCTGTAAACCAGTTGTTGCTCATGGTATTTTTATATTGTTAAACCAGGAAATTAGTCAAAAGTATTGATATTACAGTGTATGAAAAAAAGACTAGTTCTTTCTTACGACGTGCAACATTTTTTCCCCTGGACAATTTGGGCCCATTATCATGTCTTGTGTGTATTTGTGTGTATGCACGTATATGCGTTTAAACCGAGTGAAGCCTTACTCAGCTGTATGGCACCATGTAGTCTCCCTATCTTTACATCATATGGGGCTGAAAACATATATGAGAGGGCTGAATTCCTCTTCTTGCTTACAATCTACCGTTGTTGTTTTGAGGTTCTGGGGGTGGTTGTTTGTTGTGTTTTTCCCATTTCTGCATCCAAATATTTAAAGTGCATCAAAGGGAAAGAGTAATATGATGGATTATGTACAGCATAATCATGTGATTCTATTACTATAAAGGTGATGTCATGATTTTAGGGCAATTTATAAACAAGTAGCTTTTGAATTAAATGTGAAAGCTGCTGGAGAAGAAAAAGAGAAAGCATCTAGAATTTTTTATATCTTTTGATCAGAACCACAACCATAATCTTCACCACATTAATTTTAAATGTAACATTAATACTTAAGGAAATGTTCCATCATTTAAAGTGAGATTGTGGGGAAAGCAGTTATTACCACAAAGGAGGGGCTGTAAGCAGCAGTCTGTAGACACCTATTATTTTTACTGCTAATCTGCAGTAAAGATTAGAAATGGCTTTATTTCCATTCCAGAGCAGCAAGGGCTAATCTGCTATACCTGTTACAGTCAGTCTTTAAAGTTTTCATCATTCAACAGGCTGAATAAATTCTGAGAATGTTCCAGTCCTTGACAAATTTTTGACATTTACAAAATGCAATCATGATTACCAGAATTCATATATGAGATTCATGACATTCATGTCTTTGTTTTCTGAACAGAAACTCTCAGAATTATTAACCTAATTCTTTGTTTTGAGAGCTTATAACTAATTTACCAGAAAATGTTTTTAAATGTATGCAAAAGAAATGTCCCTGTAACATTGGTATAGTTTAAAAGCCACTTTCATTTAGGCCTTCTGTAATTTCATCCTTGTGCAAAATGACAGTATAAGTACAATAAATATGGTACCACAATTTTCTTGTTAGAGCTTTGGTTTACAGTATTGTATAGGTGAAGTATTGTACATTATTGTATAATATTATATTTCCTCACAGTCAAGAGAGAGATCTGTTGATGGATTACATTTGAAATGTTGTTCTATGTATCTAGATTAAAAGCTTCTGACAAATCAGTCAGTTTTATGTTGCAACTAAAAATTTGAACTAAAACTCTCCATCTTGACTCATTAGGCATCCTTAGGCAAGCTGCTCTGCTCAGGACCATAATCTCGTGTTCAATGTGTGGATAATAATGTTAGGTTATATATAACATGCCCTGATGTTGTCCAATGAGGAGGACAGATTGTGGTAGAGGTCATTTATTTTTAATCATTATTTTATTTTGGCATTCAATGGTCACAGCGGGCAGGGCATGATGCAAAGATACCATGCAGGGAGCCAGATGTTGCACAGTTTTCCTGAGGATGGTATTGGGATGCAGGATAAAAATGATAAGAGATCATTCTTCAATTATTTGACAATTTACAACTGAAGTATGACCATAAAATCTCTTACGTCGAGTGGTCTTAAAAACAGTTTGTGAGATTAATGTTGTCCACTGTTGACAGAACTCGGTGGGGTTTGATTTTAATTATTTGAGATTTGATTTTTAAAGCCTTTGAACAGAGATATATAAGATTTATGTGGCTTGTGTCTCAATGAAAATGACTGATATGTTAATTTGAAGAAGCAGATCCAGAATCAATAAAGAAGCTTGTGGTGCTTATAATGGTTAGCATTAGAAGTCCTTACTGATTCACTACAGTTGGTACATTGCAGAGATGTCTCCATTGTAGGAACTCTTCAAATTATATTTATTCAATCATGAATAAAATTGCCCATGAGAAATAATAATCTAACATCTTTGGTTATCTAAAGTTACTCTTCTTTTTCATTTGCACCCACCCATCATTTGAAAGAGAAAAGCAGCAAACTAAGAAAGCTTAATCACAGAAGATAGAGATACTCTGACAATTAAAAGCCTGTTGAAATGGCAGAAAGTTAACCTGGATTGTACTGTCTTTGCAAAACTCAATCTTGAGAATTCCCTGAATATTCAGATTCATACCATGGATGAATCTTGGAACCATCTCTGAACCTTGGGTTCTCAACCAAGCCTAATGCATGAATTCCCTCCATTTCTAGAGGTGTCCAGAGTAAGTTGATAATACATGGTTTAGCAATATTCCGTTTGGAGAACTAATAATTTCTGCAAAATATACTGACAGAGAGCATTCTAAGAAACAAACTTCCTTGTTTCAATATCAGTATAGGCCACTAGAATATAGTTTAAAATTCTGACTATGATCAATGAATCAATATGACAAACTGCTTGGAAATCCACATTCACTAATAATACATCTGTTCAATTTTAATTTCCTTGGAAGATGTTCCTTCTGCAATCAGATAATTATTTTTGGTGCTATACATTATTTCATATTCAAAGGAAAAAGGTGCTTGGGTATATTCTATGTACAATAGGTGCATATATGACACCTGTTGACAACCTCTTAAACCAGTTATCTCTTCCCAGTCATTGTGGAAGGAAGACATGTGATCCCAGGAAAAGGTAGAGGTACTTCACAGAGTTGTGGACCACTTACTACTTGAGCATCCCCAAAGTATAATTTTTCCCTCTAATCCAAGTGCTGCACAGCCCTTCTAAACTGAAAAGAGAGCTAGAGCAGGACCAATCAATAATTGCTTGAAATTCCTTGTAAAAGGGAAGGCAGGCTAGTTCAACTTTTGTTCTTGATAGAGGGCAAGGTTTTTATAATGTATAGTGGTTGACATAGGCTTTATAAACAAGTAATATCTGTTTTACTTTTGGGGATTCTAAAATAATTTTAATTAGTTCTTTTTACATTTTGATAATACATCTTAATTATTAAATCTTATTATCTGAACAAGTTGAATTTGTTTTAGCTAACTATTAACTTACTGTTGTTGTTTTCAACTACACTCAAATTTACTTTTCAAATTAATTGAAAAGATGGTATTAAACGACTTAGACAAATAGCTCAACAGGAAACTGGAACTTTTTTCCCTGCTTAATAGTGTTCTGCAGATCCAAAGAATACTTAAAGCAGTTTTTTAAAACTTACCAGGGCCACTGTCAAATAAACTTTAGGCTGACATGGCATACTACTGACCTCTTTTGATCCTATACATGTTTTTTTTAATATGGCTGAAAAATCTGTGCTAAATAAAAATTAATTCAGACTTATCATTGAGTCTTTCAAGTATAAATCATACTACTCTGTTTTAATAGGAAGAAATACTGAAGAAGAAGAAGCTATGATGCAAGAATGGTTCATGTTAGTCAACAAGAAAAATGCCTTGATAAGAAGAATGAATCAACTCTCTCTTCTGTAAGTATGTCTTGATTTGTGAATTACAATGCAAAATTTGGTAATTTTTCTGCTTCCTTTTCATAAGACTTCAGAGTATTTCCTCCCATGTAAAAAAAATATTAAACTTAAGAAATAACTCAGTTTTTACTCATTTCAGATGGAAGTTTATAAAGTATATACTTCCGTAATTATAGTACACTGGTCCATAATTGGAACACAGAAATTCATGGTTCCTCTACATACCAATCTACTTTAACTGAGAAATTCACAGCTTCTTTGCATGTGAGTGGTAGAGACTTAACCCCTATAATTCATTTCTACATGTCCGTTATTCTTTGCATTTCCTGATAAGAATGGACTTGGTTTGTATTTCCAGGACCAATAGGGAAATTAGAATATTTTGGTCTTCAGCCCTTGATCTTTCCTGAGTTCCTCAGTGCTGTAGTCTACTTAAAAATAATTAAGAGGATTTGATGTAAAATATATGCAAAATTTAAAATATATTTCAAAATACATATTTGTGAGCAAAAACAATATATTTTTGGTGAGGATTTGTTAAAACTCATGCAAAAGTGAGTTATGAATAGAGATGTACAAGATTTATGTGGCATTAATGAGAAATGCACACAGATCAGAAATATGCCAATTTGTCCATTCTTAGTTTTACCACTAAGGTGAAGGGTGAAACTTGCACCACCTATAAATTGGGAGACAAATGTATGTAAGATTTTAATATAAAGAGAAAGAGTAAATACACATTTACAGAACAAATGAGTACATTTGTTAAGGCAGTGTCTAAATATACTTTATATTACATGTTAGACCCAACAATCAGAGAAAGTGGACTATTTAGATGAGATTTTAGATACTGTTGATATAGAGGTACAAGTGATTTGCATTATCTTCATCCTTTTAATACCCATTTTACCTACCCATTGGCAGATACAGAAGCTTCTTGTACAGGCAGCAAAGGGACTATGTGTGAGGAGAAAACACAGTTTCAACATTACAAACAACATAGACAAGAATTTTATTCTAGTTCAGAACATTTGTGCACCTAATTCAAGTATTGTATGCTCTGACTAGCAGTAGCTCTCTAAAATCTCTGGGTTGTAACTGATGTAAGTTTCCTGGTGTAGGCAAAAAGTGGGCTCACACTTAATACATATCATATAGGAACTAAGTTCAAAAGTGTTATAGGAGGAGAGATCTTGAGAAGAACACATGATGTCAATCTGGGTTTCCAAGTTCATAAATCATGGTTTATAAATCCTGAACATTTATATTCAAACTGGATGGTTTTCAAGCATCAAATGCCACTGTTATCCTATACTTCTTAAACAAAAACATTAGGCCAATAGGAGAAAGTGGAAGATCATTTTACAGGATTACAGGTGAAACTATTTATTAAAGGAAATGAAGGTGAAACTATTTCATCAGATGAATGATAAAATTGTGGGGGGGGGAATAAAGGGCAAGCCTTGTTTGAAAATACACAAGACCCTTTCAGAAAATCACTCAACTGTGGCAGGAAGTTTTTGGGGGTGCACATTCCACCATTTATTCTGTGCAAGACATACAAAAATGAATGTTTTGCCATAAGCAACAGTTGCTGATTGTTTTTATGGTAGCCTTGGCCACTACTTTATGGCAACTCCTCCATCCTCTTCAATGTATTACTTGTTTATCTTTCAGAAGGATTTATTTCTTTTAAGTGAGGGGTGCTGAACTCTGCAAACTCAAAAATTTCCATCCAGAACATGGATCATGGAGGCTATAGCAGCAATCGTAAAGCAGCAATCTATGGCTTTAGTAGTCAGAGTTCCCTGCTGACTTGATGAATGTTACTCCAACAAAAACATGCACTAAGCACCCACAGTCAGCTCCTGAAATGTGAAGCACTGACTCCAAATTACACGCTGAGTGGAACATAGGGCCTTCTGGCACCAAGAAAGATTGTAGATAGTTAGAAGCCAAAGCTTGCCTCAGAAATAAAATTTAAAAATATTAACCAACTGAGTAGGGTGAGAGACTTCAAGAAATGTAAATGAGGCATTTTCAAGTTGCTGAAGCCCAGTAGCATTGTAGACTCTGTTGCTAGAATAAGGGCCAGTACTTGCCAGTGAACGTTCCAAGTTAATATAAGGAGCATTTGGAAACACTGATCCTGTCTGATTAAGGTTTTGTTCTTGTATATCATTTGTTTAGAGTAGCTTAATCCTAAAGAAAAAGTCAGCTCAGAGTCCTAAAAATCAATCAAAATTAAAGATTCTTTTAAGTATTTAATGATTTTGTAATTAACATATTGATGAACTTCTTCAATTTGCCTAGGGAAAAGGAACATGACTTAGAAAGGCGGTATGAACTACTGAACAGGGAGCTAAGAGCCATGCTTGCCATTGAAGGTAAGAAATTATTAAAAGATACGATTTTCCCTGTGGAAAATAAACTTTTTAGATATCGTTGATACTGTTGAAAACTTGAATCTGATGAACAATATACAACAAACCTGTAAAATGTAAAGTTCTCAATGGACTTATTAAAATGAAGTTTAATGATAGTTTGGATGGCATTTATTTTCATACAGATCACAATTTTTGCTTCAGTACAAAATATAACGAAAAAGTACCATTCATTATTTTCATAACATTTTAGACAGATGTCACCTATCTTCAGTATAAATATAATTATATTAATTAAATATTTCATCAGGCAAAATAACAGGATTATAACCATATTTTGAATATATTTTATTCATTTTCTGTAGCTTTTTAAAAGACTAGTCATCTCATCTAAATGGAAATGGCTGAACAGTTTGACATAAGGATATATTACACAGTTACCTCCTCTTCCTAATTGCTTTAAATTACTGTACAATAATTCAGAGGTTGGCTTATAATAAAAATAAACATAAAAATAAGCAACTGTAGATAGATTAAACTACAGCTTTACTTTATTAGTTATTTAAATACGCCTGGTTGTTTTTTTTAATAAAGCTGTCATTACTTGTATCTTTCAGCCTCAAATTCTGTCTTTACAGTTCAAAGATGTTTACTTAAAAGTTAATCCTCTGGGCTGTGTAAAATGTGTAAGATGGACCTTTTGTCTAATCAATTTAAATTGATTTTGCTATTCTGTATTGACCTCCTAACCCTTTGACTGTCCATGGTAATTTCCTTCTTCACCTGATAAGGTACCTGATCCATAATAAATCAATTCTAATTAGTTTAGAGGCATGAGTTTGGGAGGAAAAGCCATGCAGTGCCAGGTAGCTTTCTAATCCATCTCTTTGTATTTTCTTGACCAAAGTTGAAAATAATAGAAATCCTGAACAAAATCTACATCCAGAACATGTTCATCACTTTCTAAAGAGGGACCAAACAGCTATAAAAAATATTTTAAAAGAAAACTCTAGGCACAGGCATCTAGAAAGTCTTATTTTGTAGACCTCTACAAAAGGTTTGATTGCTTCTTAAGCAATTCTATGAAGTAGCAATGTGTAGGTTTTTAAAAAATATTATAAAGCAGGTTTAAGAATAATACTGAGAGTCAGAAACCTTATATTCTTTCTCTCACACACACACATACACACAAACATTGTAGATACTATTATGATTTTAATGGCAATTGTCATGTCTGCTCTTTCAGTGGATTTTTTAAATTGGATATCATTTATCAATCATGTCCTAGCATCTAAATTTTATTCAGAGATTTAGCAATTAGTCCCAGCAGTGGAACAAGGATTACACTTCTGATTATTACTTTTTCTGTGTCCTGCAAATCAAGAATTTAACATCCAGAACAGATCTGAGGAGGATTACGGGGGGAAACATCTTGTTCAACAAGCAAAAGTGAGACTATGTATGTATGTGTGCATTTAAAAATGCTTTTACAGCCATTCATATTGTAACCATAACCCAGGGCAGTGCACTAAACAGTAAATATAACAAAACCCATCAAACAGTCTGAATAAAAATCAGCAAAACTAAATAAAAATGCATGGTGTCTATGGCACGACTCTCTAATGCATCCACATATTTTACTGGATTCTAGCCTCATCTTACCCTATCACTTATGTGATCACTTATGTGAAGAGTTCAGGGACTTCTGGAAGAAAAGGAAGGGGGGAACCTGCTGGACCTCTCAGGGAAGGATGTTCCACAAGGCAGGGGCACTCCTTAGGTCCCGCTAGATTACTTTTAAGGGAAAACTCTGTGATATCCAGAACTGAACAACCCACTACATTATAAGCCAATTGTAATTTCTTGATGGCTTCAAGGGCAGGTCCATATAGAGTACATTACAGTAATCCAACAAAGAAATAACCAGGACATGAGTGACTCTAAGGCCTCCTGCTCCAGGAATGACTAAAGTTGGCACACAAGATGGATCTCTGCAAAGGTCCACCAGCCATGGCTGCTACCTCCTCCTTGAGCAAGAATGGTAAATTGATACCAGCTTTGTCCAGGGCAGTGCTACCCCTGCAAGAGTAAAATTCAGATTCAGATATTTTATTGGCCAAGTATGGTTAGACATGCAAGGAATTTGACCCTGGTACAGCAGCTCTCAGTATACTTGTAAGACAACAGTAAGTAAAATAATAGCATAAACAAATAAACAAAATTATGTATTCAACAGTAAAGTGTGCATCCAAAGTATTCAGCCAGTCAAAAGGAAATATTATAAAGTGTAGAATTAGACCCACAATATATTGATAAGTATGTAAAAACATTAGACAGAACTTCTGGGTTACTTCTGAATTCTTTATACTATGTGACCTATCATATAGCATGTGTAAAATTTGACACATCATTCAACTTAGGAAGGCCAAAAATCCAGAACAATGCTGTCTTGCTAAAGTTGAGTTGAAGTTGATTCCTTGCCATCCAAATCTTTACATCTTCTAGGCACTGGGCCAACACTTGAAGATTTTGCCCTCAAATTACCCCATTCTAATTCCCTTGAATCATTGTTATTATGTTTCACTGGAATGTATTGAGTTCTGAATACATGGAAGCCTATCAATATTCTTTGCTAACACAATTATTATGCTTCATGGCAAAGTTCTAATGGCACAATTGGTTGTTCATTCAAAACCAGGAGTTACTTGAGGACCTTACTTGATCTTTGAGTGATATTCCAGGTGCCACACTCCAAAAAAAATGGATGAAGCCATGATAACAGTAACATCAATTAAATGCTGTTTAGATTATTGAGTTCCATTAACAAATGTAATTACTAAATGCATTTATTTCTAAAGACACAAATATACTTGAACACAAACATACTATGATTTTCTCTTCTTAATATCCATATATACTCACACATAACAATCCTTTACACTTTTTTTTAATTTCTCATTTGAATGTTCCTTGCACACCATGTTTCCATATATATGTCCACAACCCTTTAGGATAACATAGTATCGCTTTCATCCTGTGGGAATATTGATTTCTATTGGTTTTTCACAATGGTATAGACGCAAATCTCTGGTGGCAACACATCTGCAACAAGGACCTTTGGGGATTTTCTATCAGTGGGAACCAGGGGTACGAATGAGAAGCATTGTCTGCCTACCTTCCAACATTTCCAAGCAATTATGAACACATCAAGAAGTGATTCTTGATCTGTTAATCAGCTGATCCAAGATATTTTTTTAATTATCAAATAATTACCAATTCCGTTACTTGGAACCCTGATTTCTTTTCTCTGGCACAAACACTATCTTACCATTTCTTTTTTTAATTCCTTCTTCTTGAAAAAATGAGCAATTGTGAATAGAGAAGTAAAAAGTAGACTTGCTTGGCCAAGAAAGCAGTTAATCAAGATGGCAACATCTGAGCATCACTTCAGCCAACCTTAACTTCAAAAAAAAGTGAAGACTAATAGAAATAAAATTACAATTGTCCACATGCAATGGATAAAGCTGAAATAGTAGTTGAAAATACAATAGCTGAGCCAGGAGGAGAAAAATGTTGTTTGCTTTCTTTCTTTCTTTGTGTGTCAAGGAAATTGGTTGCATATGCATGGCACTTAACTTCCAGCTGGGTAGAACAGTAGCCAGCTCCCGATCTATTCCAGTCACCAGAGGAAACTGCACAAAACTTCTCTGCATGACCAGCACAAGTTAACTTATTTTGTGCCATTGCAGGTGATAGCATATTGGTGTGCTAACCAAGTTTGTCAACAGCTTTTCAGGGGGCTCTGGAAATAATACAGAATTTTGGGCTGCACACCTTCCAGCCATGAATTGTAAAGCTCTACTGTATGTAGAACAGCTTATGATGCTTTATAAATGCACTAGAATATTTAAATACTCCTGTAACCTTCCTTCCATTCAAAGTTTTGCCCTTGTGTTTGCAGGTTTGTAGCCTGAAAGATGTAGCTCTGCAATGGTTTCAGGATTTCCCAGCTGGAGAGCTAGTTACAGGAAGTGGTACTAGGAAATGCTGTTTGATTGATGTCCCATCATTTTAATTTGCAATTTCAGAGTGCAGCATTGTCCTACATGCTATTAATTGAAAATATTGGGCAGTTTAATCAGGACATATTTAGAACTGTACAAATAACAGGGTTACAAATAGTTTAATATATCTATATAACAACATGTAGTCTATCTGATAACCTTGTTTTTAAGATTTGCAGATGTGAACTTAAATGCAGATGCTGCCCATTGCCATCCTCAGACATTTAACTTTATAAAAGATGTCAGTTTTGTTTCAAGTTGTGTATTGCTCCAAAGTTCTTATTATCAAGTAGTGGAGCAGATACTTTCCAGAGTTTCCTTTAGTTCCTACTCATTTCACCTTTAAGAAAGGAATCATCAACCTAACCCTTTGACCTATAATTTTACTACTAATGTAATAACTGTGTAGCAATCTTATCTTTTGGAACAGAATAAAATTACGCTACTGGGTCTCAGAATCAGTTACCTGATTATTCATATTTCACATACTTTCATGAAACATGAAGGAGATTCATAATTAGCGCAGAATCAAATTGTCTCATGGAAATAGAATGCAACTGTACAACAGTCACTAGCTGAATATTGAGAATCTTCATGCATACATGATCCTTTTGGTTCAGATTTAATGCCTTCTTGAAAAAGATTATGCTCACATTTTGCACACTTTCAGGAAGGGACAGAGGCACAGGCTTCTTTCCAGAAATGGATCTTCTTTAGAATGGTGTACATTTATTCTTAGCTTGAAGTGAATGTACACATACAGTGGGGCAAAAAAGTATTTAGTCAGCCACCAATTGTGCAAGTTCTCCCACTTAAAAAGATGAGAGAGG
>JANHZU010000413.1:130795-142186 GCA_032468055.1 Acrochordus granulatus
CTCACATTATCCTACTCATACTAGCCCATCTTTCCTTTTCTGCCTCAAAGAAAACAGGTGAATCCCTTGAAATGCATGCACAGTGCTTTGGGGTCTTTGTATTCCTATTCTAAGTATAAAGAACAATTGATAACTTTTTCCGCTCTCAAAACCCGTTCTTCACCAGCCACTACATAGGAGATCGTCTTTGAAAAAAACATAATCAGCGCAGGTTTTTTTTTAATTGCGTGGCAAATAGAATGCGGGTTTTGATCCCCAACAAAACGCCAGAATCCGTAAACACTTACATCAGTCCTATGTTACCCAAAAGGTAAGTCTCACCGAATTCGATGTAGACAGGATTAGTTTTACTTTGAAAGTAAGTCTGCTGAAAGAAATTGGGCTTGCAAGCCAGGGCAGATAGACCATGAACGAGCCAAATGTCCCAGATTAGGTGGGGCAAACTTTCTTTTGTTGGGGAGAGATAAACGCAGTGCTTAAAAAAAACCGCCACCACTGCTTGGGGAGGAGGCCACGATTTATGGCAAGGAAGCGACCCTTTGTGAATCGCAGGGGAGGAAGATCGCCATCTACCACCAACGCCCACAAACGGAGGATTATACCCACGTGGTGGTCGCTCCGGGAAGAGCTGGCCCCCAGAGCGTCGCGGGGATGGGGCGGGGGAGGCGGCTGTGGCTTTAACCGCGGCCGAAGACGCCTGGACGGGACGCGCGGAGCGCGTTGGGACGGCGAAGGCGGCAGGAGGCGGAGGCAAGGCCGGTTTCCAAAGTCAGAGTGGAGTTCAAGGGGGAATCCCCTGTCGGCGCGGGGATCCTCTCGCGCTCCCCTTCCGCAGGTCGAGGGGAGGCTGCGAGAGGGACGCAGCCCGCACTGAGCGGGGAAGCGCACGGGTTTACGATCGCCCGGCCCCTGCTGCCTGGCGGGCTGCCGTTGGCCCCCGGGACCGGCGGCGGGAGGGAGGGCGTCCATCCTCCCGGGCGGCCCGCCGGAGCGGACGGCAGGCGCCGCCGAAGCAGTTCCAGCCGCTCGCCCCGAGGGAGCCGCCGGGCAGCGTCGACGGCCGGGGCTGCTGCGCGCGCGGCCGGGACTGGGGCGGAGTGGGGGATGGGGACGGGCCGCGGCCACGCTCGTCCCGCGCTGCTATTGCCCGGGCGGCTGTCACTCAGCGACAGAGAGCTTAGCGATTGGCGCCGGGCTCGGTTACGCATGTGCCTCGCGCTCACATACAAGGGTAGGGCGGTAGAAAGGTGATCAATCTGCACCGGGCCACCTTCCGATCGCCCCAGCGGCCGGGCGAGACGGCTCCCGCGGCGCGGTGGGAAAGCGCCCGACTCGCTTCACTCCCCCCGCAGGTGAGCTCTCGCTTTCCGTCCCTTCCCGGGCCGTTCGCCTCACTCGAGCCGCGAAGCCCGTCCCGCGTCCCTCGCCTTCCGCCCCCACAGCTTTCCTCCCAGTTCCTCCGGAGCGCTGCTTCCGCGCGAAGCGTTTCGCGAAGGCGGACTCCCGGCGCGGGCTGCCCGCGAGGACTTCGTCTGCCCCTTCCCCGCTTGGCGGAGCGGCGCCGGAGCGGGCGGGCCAAGTCAGAGGCGGAAGGCAGCGCACCCCACAACTTTCCTCCTCACTTCTCTGGTCCTTCGCTCGCAACTCCGGCGGCGCTCGGAGCACTCCCGGCCCCCGACTCGCCACCCCCCGCCCCGCGGCCGCTCTCCTGCCGCCCACTCCGGAACGGAATGCTCGGCAGGTAAGCGGGAGGGGAGCCACCTCGCTTTCGGCAGCGCCTGCCGCCGCCTCCCCGCGTTTCTCGCGGGCTCGTGGCGCGCGCCGTCTGATGCCCCCAGCCCGGCCCCCCCGCGCTCGTTCCCGGCCAGAGGAGCTCCGGCGGAGGGCCGGGATCCGCGCGCCCCTCTGTCCTTCGCGGGCGGAGGAACGGGGCTGCCGCCTCCCAACGGAAGAGCCCGACGCTCTGGGCTCCTGCGTCTGCCCGCGCCCACTCCGCCCCCTGCCCGCCACAGCGGCGTGGCCCCGTCGCCTTTCCGCCCTCTCGGTTCAGGAGGCCCCTGGAAGGCACCGGCCGCGGTCCCCGAAGGGAGAGTCGGGGTGGCCCTCCTCCTAGCTCGGCCGGATCTCTCTCGCAACCTGGAGATCCTCGGCCGGCTCTTCTGGGCCGGCCCCTGGCTCCGCCGCTTACCGAGGCCAGCCGTCTCGAGGGATCTGGAGGTACCTTGTTCTTTCCCACCGCTTGGCGCTTTTCCCGCATTTCTCCATTGAGCGACGGCCGGGTGTCACCCGACACTGCGACAGTCAAAGCGAGGGAGGGGGGAAGAGGCCAACCCGATCGCCCCCAAGACGCTCCACGACCTGACGGGAGAGGTCCCTGGACTCAGGGATGTGACTGTACTCCAAAGAAAGAGGCTCGGAGTGGCAATTTCTGGCCGCTTCTTCCTCTGCCCCTCTCCTAGGTAGACTTTCCTCTCTCCTCAAGCGAGGAGACTCGGCGGGCTGCAGCCTCCTGCACGCTTTCCTTGGAACAGGTCCCCTGAACTTGACTTCTGGAGGAGCCGGTTCAGCCCTTAACCTGTGTGGCCCAGTTGCCGTCTTGCCCAGGCCTACCTCGGGCTTCACTGACTTCTTGTTCAGGATACCAGCAGGATTTAATCAGTGAGTTCCTCGGCCAACCGCAGCTTATCTATTCTAAAACTCTCTGCATCTAAGGAAAGCTTGATAGGAGAAAATGTGGGAGGAATTTTTAAGGAATAAATGAAGACATCAAAGTCTTCAGAGCCATACAAGCTTCTATGAAAGTAAATTTTCAGATAAGTATGGAAAAAAGCCCCAAAACAGAACACTAAATCAACTTTTCACTTTACTGCTTCAAACCCATGACCCAAACTGAATAATGTCTTCCGACAAAGAAACCCCCCTGATTTTAAAAGGTGATGACTGTCGAGTACGTATACATGTACTTCGACAATCTTACTTATCCTATGCTGCTTAAGTAAACCAGATGGGCCGGTTTTGAACTCTTAATTGTGAGCACAAAGAGAGAGGCAAAAAAAAAAGCCCTTTACCTTACAAATCCGGGCAGAACTCTGAATGAAAGCTCAACTTAGAGGAAGCTGCAACAGGTTAGCCAGTCCTGGAATTATTGTCTTTATAAATTTGGAATATTTTAACTTAATAGCCATGTTGCACACCTTCTCTTCATTGTTACTCATTTTGGGTATTTTTAACTTGGCAATCTTTCGGTGTGGAAATGCATGTTGGTAGCAACCAGGCTGCTATCTATATAAAGTTTTTGGCCACAGATTATTTGAGATTAATTCTGCACCATTTGCCCCTTCTGGATGTGGATTTTTATGTATTTGCTTATCTGGTCTGATGTTTCTTCTATTTGGGCATTTACTTTCCTTATTTAATGAAACTGCTTGGAAAAGAAAAGTTTCTGGATCAGAACATGGGAACTTAATCTAAAAAATATTTTCTATTTGGTAATGCTAGCTCACTGAGATCCCCAAATCTGTTCTGTAACTTTGGAAGTAAATAATACCGAGGAATTCCAAAAACTTAAATGTTTATGTCGTTAAAACCAAGCAGTCGGACTAACTCTCCGGTTACCATGACATTTACCCAGCACTTGGAAGTCAGGATCATTAGTTTACTTTAATTTTATTTCTAAATGTGCTTGTTTGAGATTACAGATTCAGTATTTTTATTCCCATACGCCTAGAAATAAATCAGCATGAGTGAGGGAATCATAAAGTTTTTGTATCACCGTTGTCCTCTTTTATTTCCTCGGTTGGTGCAGGTCCTTTAGAATATGGATTTCAAATCACCCCCTCCCACCAAAGCTGTCTTTTTTATATCATTAGCCATTTCTAATTAATGTGTCTGCTTCTGCTCTCTTTTAAATTAATTATAGTTCCCTCCTTTTGTTATCTCGTTTTGATTTCTAATCCAATTATCTTTTTAAATAATTGTTTTATCTCTCTCATCATTGATATTGCACCCCTCACAGCCTCTTGGCGATTGTATGGTAATGTGGCTGTAGTTTTGTTTTTTTTAAATAATCTGGGTTTCCTTATCATTATCTAGGTACACTTCACTCTCTGCCACTTTCCAGTTTTCCTTGCGGGAGGGGGGAGGAATTATCCGCCATGTTGTGAGAACTTCTGTGTTAAAAGATCTTGAAACTGTAAGATAGAAATAGAAGTAAAAACTGAAAGAAAACTTTTAAAAAATTTGGTTAGCTCCCAGAAAAAGCTTTGTACTTGATACGGACATTAAGTTGCCTTTTTAATGTTAAAATCCACCATAATTATATATAAAAATTATTGCAACTTTTTTTATTGAAATATACAAAAAAAAACTTGTGTTGAACATTTTACTTTGCACTTGAATGGAAAAACTGGAGTAGAAAAGCAAAGATGTTCTATTTGGGAATTCCATAAAAATGTTGATACCTTGTTGTCAATTCACTATATGTTAATTTTGTTGTTTTTCTCCTAGGGTGCTGTGAAAAACTCTTCCAGTCTTGGGATTCCTTTCAGTTACCTGGTTGGATGAATATTAAAAAATAAATAAAACACACAGTTTGAGATATTGCTAAATAAACAAATAATTGTGTGTGGATAAATTGGAAACATCTTTCCAGCTTTTAGCATGATGTCTTACCTCAAACAGCCCCCCTATGGCATGAATGGGCTGGGGCTAGCAGGACCGGCAATGGATCTTCTACATCCTTCTGTGGGGTATCCAGGTGAGTCCTGTCTTCTGCCCTTTTAGCCACTAATTATTGAATAGACATGCTCAGGTTATTCCGCAGAGTTTGAAAAAAAAAAAAGACATCTTCCAGTTCTTATTTCTTGTCCTACAAGTTACGTGAAAAATAAGCGAGCATTCTCTTTTCCAATTTTTCATTCTTGGAAACTGTAGTAGGGTTTTAATGGATTTTAGTTCGGTAACTGAATATTTCCCAACAGTCTTTGAATGCTTTCCCTGGAAATAAGTATAATTATGAAAATTGGAAAGTGTTTTACTAAAATGTTCCATAATGCAGCTAATTTCAGGTCCCGATTTCTGCCTTGTTTTGCTTTTACTTTCAGGTAGAGAATTAATTATTCCGATTTTAGAATAGGTGTATGGTTGTTTAAAAAGAAGACGTTCAAGGCAGCAAGGCCCTTTGATAAACAGATCTTTAAAAAAAATTTCTGGGAGGGTTGATTTTCATAAGTGGAGCTATAAATAAAGACCAAGGGAAAGTGCCGCTCATAGGGGACGAATGCAGATGGAGGTTTGTCCCAGTTTCAAAATCCCCCACTCAAAGACTTGTCCTGGAGGAAAGGTTTTATGACTGAGAGGGTCTGCAGCCAATTCATATTTCCTTCTCTTCCATTAGCTCTACCCAGAAATCAGCACAGGTTTTGCCATCGTTTATAGTCTGATGACAAATCAAATAAGGTTAGTGCTAAATAATTCAAGGAAATACTTCATACCCCTAAGACTGTGAAAGATTTAAACTGCCAACATCCTGATTTGGAAGGCAAAGAGCTCACTAAACCAGTGATAAACTGCACTGATTTGGTGAAATTTATTCCCATTCGCAGCATTGTAATCTTACCCCTGAGCCTAAAACATTCATAGTTAGACCAATTAAGTACGGTTACAATAACAGCCTTGCTTGGACATACTATAGGTTTCTATGGAATTTACTTCCAAGTTACGATTTTTAGGTAAGGTATGCAGACTTGTTATGTGGCAAGCCAGCTGCTTTGAGGTAGCTGTTGTCGCAGGTTCTAGGCAGCTTCAAATTCCTCATTTGTGAAAGCCCCAGCTACAAGGGAGTCCGCCTTCTTTTGCGTACTTGAATTGAGGCAGCTTTCCTCCTCTTTTGTACCATTTTCTGTGATTCATATTTATAGGGTAGAAACACTCGAGCTTTTTTCTCCTGGCCCAGTGAATGCACATTTCCCTCTCGGGTTCCCCTGGGGGATTGCCTGGCCCATTCTAAAGAAATCTATGGGGCAACCCGCCTGCGTCAAGGGATTGGTGGGCGTGGGAACAAGCATGCCTGACCGTCTTGCCTCCCCCTCCTGAATCAGGGCAGCGGGCTGGTGGGGAGGGGAGGGCGGGGACGAGAAAGTGAGAGAGAAAGAGTGAGAGAATGAAGAGCGCGAGACCAGGTCTGAATGCCTCTAATCTTTCTGTCTTCCTTGCTTCCTGTCTTGCCTTGTGTGGTTTCGGGCCTTATAGCAACCCCTCGGAAGCAGCGACGAGAACGCACCACCTTCACCCGGTCACAGCTGGACGTGTTGGAAGCGCTTTTTGCAAAAACTCGCTACCCAGACATTTTCATGAGAGAGGAGGTTGCCCTGAAGATCAACCTGCCAGAATCCAGAGTCCAGGTCTGGGAACTTTAAAAAAATGAGTCTGGGACTGGGGAGAGATGCTCTAAGAGGAAGAGGGTTGTTGGGGTAGGCTAGCTGGCTTGGTTCACTCTTCCAAACCTCAAGTAAGAATGGATCGATTCCTTTTAGGGATTCTTCTGGTTCAGGATCCACTCTAAACTTCATCTAGTGAGGGCCATTCTGACTCTCAGCCTAGGCACAACTCTTTTGCTTTAGGACTGATATTTAATGGGGTAAATTACTCTTCTTCGCTCAACCAGAGTAGCAGTAGTGCAAGGACTGACAGGCCAGTGTTGGAGTTGCAGAAGGGCTCCAGGAAGATTTCTCTCTTATATCTGGCAACTTCCTTTAGCTCCATTATCACTTTAGAGGAATCAGTACTTGACAGGTACTTATTTTCTTCTTCTTTTCCAATCAGTGTCAAGGCAACATTCCAATCCTAAATTCATGTCCATGGATACACTCCAGTGCAAGTTAGTTTTCACTAATTTCCACTGAGATCAATAGAGTAGGATTTTTTTTTTCTCATTTCAGCCTGAGCATCGCTACATAAAATTTAAAATGTTACTGTATTTAGCATATAGGGTGTATAGATAGTGAAAGGAAGGTTAATTTATTCCTCTGGAATTATTTTATGTAAGTAAGACTACCAAAAGTAAGACTACCAAAGCATGTTAAGACTGTTAAAAAAAAGTTAAGCAACTTTAAAATCATTTGACATCCTAATCCTTAACGTACTTGTAGCATTATCTATATTTGTTTATCTGAAAATAAATTTTGCTGGAACTTATTCCAAAGTTATATTGGTTAAAACTGCCTCATTACTTAAAAGCAAACTGGTTTCAGCTAAAATCCATTTAAAAGCTTTTGTTTTTAAGTGTAGGGGTTCTACTGAAAGCTTCTGATGCATCTCCAATCTTGTGATTGGTGTTTTGATTAGGAGTTGTAAAAAGAACAAACTTGTGATTAAGATTTGGAATCTTATCCTTGCTCCTTTCTGTGAGGCTTTTTCAAAATATTATCTCTTCCTCCTCCTGCCCCCAGCAACATTCTCCTTCAGGAGAACTGAATCTCTGTTGTTGATTTGAAATTCAAATTTGGATAAAGGATAGGCACCAAAGTATCTCTTTAAGATGTAAATAAGTGTGTAATTAAAGTACAATCATACCTTTGCCATGCAAGCTGGATCCTTCCTGTTTGTTTGCTCTGCGTCCTATTTCTCAATAAGGGCAATTTGAAACCTTGGAAATGAAAGCATTTAAGTTGGAGGGGAACTGAAATTGCAAGTAAATCATACAGTGGTGATTTCAGTCATATATGTATGACTGGTTGGATCACATGAAGCAAGGCAGATTTTATATGCAAAGATCATGCACTTGAGCTGTGATAGATTAGTTTACCAAAATTAGCACATTTACATTTTCTGTCAAAATACTTAGACTATTGCTATTATCTATTCAGGGATGTTCACTTTGGAAAATTGTGGGAGATTGCAGAAATAATATATTTAATATTTTAACAATGGGAACAGCAATTTGTAGAAGTCTGCATATAAAAAGAATAGATGTAAATATTTAGAGGGCTTGGATTGGTTCAGTGAACTTCCAATTACCCATTAGCTAGTTTGCTTTTGGGTGGTGGAATTCTGTGGTGAGGAAGGCTAGAAAATCTTCTATATAACCTGAGTGAGAAATGGGTGCTCTGTCTTGAGATTATGTAAAAAACTTCTGAATTGTGCAAGTGATGAACGTAACAGTACATTTGTTATGGTTGTTGCACTACTGACAGCAGTAAGGCATATTGTGTAAGTGTTGTTTGTTGTGACACTATCTCAGAATCTGCAATGGGTCCTTCTTTGCAGAAATAGAGATATAGAAATATTATTTTACAATTTATTGTAATGAGATATCAACAGAGGTACATAAAACTCTGGATGCTGTACTCTATCCACAGTGTGGCAGTTAAGATTGATTGCAACATGATTTTTATATTAATGAAAACTGTCTGGAAGTAGAATAAACTAATGGGGCAGACAGATGAATCCTAACCTTAGATGAACAATTATTTTGCCCACCCTTTTTGATTGTTAATTTATATCTTTCACCATTTTTTTCCATAAACTTAATATTAGCTATTAGGAGTTTGGGGATCGGATTCATGAATTTTATTTATTTAGAATGGTGTGACATTCAGAAAAAGTGTGCTTGAATTTGACAAGGGTATCAAGTAATTATTCTCTTGTAGGTAAAAGATGTAGCTGATGATTGACTTGGTGTATCTTGTAATATAAAATTCTGATGAACAAGGAAAATAACTTAATGACATTAAGAATCAAAATGCTGTCTTGCTCCATTGAATGTAAAGGATGATATTGCTTAAAGTTGAATGCTACAGGTGAATGACTTAAATGTAACAGAAAGTAGCCTGAAGAAATAGGTAAAGCGGTACACAAGTTTTTGGTGATATTGAGCATCCTCTGATATGAACACAGTTTCTCTCTGTTTTCTAATGGGATAATGTCAATTGGAAGAGGACAGACTAGGAGCTTTAGTTTGCTTTGGGCAAGATTAAGCTGGCTACTCTGTTGGAAGCAATGAGTCTGAGAAACTGGTCGTCAATTATTTCTTATCTATATAGGGAAGATATCTTGCCCTGCTTGGATTGTTTTACTATGGTCATCAACTACTATCTAATCTTGGCTATTTACTATTATACTTACATAGATTCAGAGCTGGGAAATTTATGAGGAATTGTGATGTTCTTCCCCCCAACCCACTCTCAACCTCCCACTGCTATGCTAATAATAAAAGGTACATGAAGGTCTGAGTGTTGAAGAGTCAGCTTCATTTATAAGTGCCAAACAAGGTTGATTAGTCAAGGTTATGATGATGGTAAGAACGAGTGTAGAAATCTCCCTTCAAGATGGGATTATGAAGATATTGGGTTGCTCTGATGTATGACGAACTATTGATAAAGTTTTGAAATTGACCATTGCAGTGGAGATGGAATGGACAGCAGTACTAACAGAGGTGGGCATCCTGCCCAAGCAGCAATGAGTGTAGTGTGCTTTTTCTAGGATATTGTTTGTGGGGCCAGGCAGTGGTTTATACTGCCTGCATCAGGGATGCTGTACCCATCCTTGATGGCTTGGCTTCTCTTCTGCTCGACTCTTCTGCAGTATAAACTTATTATACCCTTGGCGGTCCCTTCTGAAGGCAATGGCTGTTGCTGTTTGGGATGCACTGAGCTAGACCTGGTGGCTTTGCTTCCCAAACAAGGGGGGATGGGGGGCGCAGCAGGCAAGATCAGAAAAAGGACTAGGATGCTAGAATGAGTACAAAAAACTAAAAGCACTAGTTTTTTTGGTCTAGAGTTCTTGGGTGATCTAGGTTTGTTGGGCGCCGAAGGTGAACTTAGGGCAATTAAATGGAACGCGGAATGGCAGAGCATGGACCGAAGTGACAAGAGAGTTGGTCGTAGTTCGGGCTGTGGGGTGGAGCAGAAGAGGGCAGGCTAGGCTTGCCTGCTCCTTTCGGGTCTCCCTCGGGAAAGTAGGGTCTCACGGAACTCTGCCTTCTGCCTCCCCTCACAGGTCTGGTTCAAGAACCGACGCGCCAAGTGCCGACAGCAGCAGCAAAGTGGCAGCGGCGCCAAGAGTCGGCCAGCCAAGAAGAAGTCTTCTCCAGCGCGGGAGAGCTCCGGCTCCGAAAGCAGCGGCCAGTTCACACCGCCCGCCGTCTCCAGCTCGGCCTCCTCCTCTTCGTCCAGCTCCAACTCTTCAGGCCCGGCGCCGGGCGGAGCAGCCTTGAGCAATCCAGCGAGCGCGGGGAGCGCAGTGTCAGGGTCGGCCTCGTCGGCTGCGTCGCTAAGTAGCGCGCCCTCGGCCGTGGCGGCCTCGTCCATCTGGAGCCCCGCATCCATCTCGCCCAGCGCTGGGCCGGAGCCCTTGGCGTCCAGCGGGGCCTCCTGTATGCAGCGCTCCGTCTCTGGGGCTTCGTCCGCCTCTTACCCCATATCGTACGGGCAGGGCGGGGGCTATGGCCAGGGCTATCCGGCACCGCCACCCCCGCCGCATTCGTCCTCCTACTTCAGCGGGGTAGACTGCGGGTCCTACCTGCCTATGCACGCGGCCCCGCATGCTCACCAGCTCAGCCCAATGGCGCCCTCGTCCCTCGCAGGTGCGCATCCCCACCCCCATCACCCGCTCAGCCAGAGCTCCAGTCATCATCACCACCACCACCACCACCACCACCATCAACCCGGCTACGGAGGCCCCGGGCTGGCCTTCAATTCCTCCGACTGTCTGGACTACAAGGAGCCGGCCCCGACCGCCTCTTCCTCCTGGAAGCTTAATTTCAACTCCCCGGACTGCCTCGACTACAAAGACCAGGCCTCCTGGCGCTTCCAAGTCCTGTGAGGTCTGAAGTGGCTCCTGCCTCCCGTAGCGCCCCCTTTCTGCTCGGTTCCTCGGGACGGCCTCTTTTTTGTCTTGCAAGCGCGCTCCTTCTCGGTTCACTCGCATCAGCCCTTGCTCTTCCGCCCCTTTGACCAGTTGGTGAAAGCAGCCTTTGAAATTTATTTCAAGAAAAGGAAAGACGCTCTGAGCACCGGGCTCGAATAGCAGTAGCGTACCTCTTCCAGCCCCTTCCCAATCACCAAACCCGGGGCTGATGGCTGCTGGGTCAGACCTGCTGCACTTGCCCTTTCTGGACGTGCTGCCTCCACCCCACCGAGTTGACTACTGGTGTGTTATTTATTCGCTCCCTGGGATTATGTTCAGGATCATACTTTTTGTTTTGAAGCAGAAAAGAACTTTAAATCGAAATTCATCCTCCTCCTTCCAACCAATATATTGGCCTTGCCCAGCCGAGTCGCTTTGTGACTTTCGCTCGCTCGCTCGCTCGCGTTCGTGGAAAGTCAGGAGAGAGGACACGCCTTTTGCTTCCTGGCCGACCGCAGACTTCGTGTATAGATCTTAACACTGCCC
>JANHZU010000413.1:142404-163826 GCA_032468055.1 Acrochordus granulatus
GTCATATTCTAGCATCGTCCTTAGTAACTTAGTAAGCATGTCATAATCTAGCGTCATCCTCTGTTCCTTCCATTGGCAAAGGCCACCCCTTCTTCCTAGCCTGTGGTCTTCTCTGGCCCTCGTTGGGAGGAGGGAAGAGGAAAAGCAATTCCCCATCTGAGTTTGAGCGGGGAAGCAGAGGTGACATGCTTGGGAGAGTTGTGGGGCAGGGGAGGGAAGGGAAGGACAGGGGAGGGTGGGGAGCGGAAGGTGTGCTGGGCGAATGGAGGCGTGGTGGTGGCATAGCATCCTGGGTTCGCAATGCAGCAGCGGCTGGACCCATCTCAACACCTGGCCAGGGGTCTCCCGATAGGTTTTGGCCCGCTTAACTCTTGGGGAGGGAAGGGGAAAGACAGGGGACAAAATGTAAAGTTGATAATTTACTCCGTTAATCCAACAGTCACCAGTTGACATGTAAGGCAAATCCTACCCTTTATCTACATATCCCGATAATAAAATTCAAACTGATGAAAGCCCTTGTCTCTGTCATCCTTCCTGGGGAGAAAGGGCGCTTGGAGGGAGCGGGAACCTCCTCTCCATTTGGTGAGCTGTTCTGCTGGCCTTCACTTGGGTAGGAAAGGGGCAAATCTCTGTTACTTCCAAGGACGGCGGGGAAGAGAGAGGTGGCCCGCTGCACTGCATCTCCCTGAGCTGCCTTTTAATGTCTGTAATTGGATTGGCGGCCAACCAAAACTTTGATGGTTCGCAAAAACAGTGAGAACGGTATGACCGGCCGCCTCTCCTCGCGCTCCCTGCCAAAGCGGAAAAGTTAAGCAGCGCAAACGTTCTTCAGAGACCGGAGAGGAAAATAAAGGGCCCCCTGTAGTTGGGCGGAAATGTTTCCACCTTAATTGCTTCCAATCTCTCCCTCTTTCCGCCACAGGATAGGCGGGCCGGACCGAAAGATGGTAGAGCTGAGTTGGCCGTGACTTTCTGTAAATCCTCTGTTGCGTCCAATTATCTTGGCTCTTTTCCTTCATCTGGTCACCTGGCAAGAGGTTCTAGGAAGTGAATATTTATGAAACTTAAGGTTTGTTGTAACCCTGTTACTCTCGGCTGGATCTAAATGTCAAGAACAAAAACGAACTCTATTAACCATTAAAACCGAACGATTAGATCAACTTTCTGATATAATATCAAAGGAAATTCAAATAATGTTTAGTAAGCAGTGAGGAGGAACACTGCTAATTCTGTTGATATTTCCATCCTCAACATATTAGGACTGCAAATCATTTCCACTGAGGCCTGTGGTGACTCTAACAGTACCCTTGTGTTAACGCGGTTTCTGACCAGATTGTGCTTTTTTATTTGATAAACCCCATTATAATTAATCTTAGACTTTCAGCCTAAATTGTTTTAAGATTTGAGTTTAAAGTTCAAACAAGGAACATAATTGCATTTTTTAAAAAATCTACCTTTACCTTGTGTTTAATGCGTCTTTAATATTATAACTGGAAATCGATACTCTTTTTTCCTTCCTAAAAATCAGAGTTGGCTAAAACTGTCAAATATAAAATAAAATACAACGGAGGGGCAGCTTACAATAAAGTACAATGTGAAGTATCAGACAGTAAGGGAAAAGCAATGTCAGTATTGCAAACTAGAAGGAATAAAAAAATTCGCTTCTACTTGAAAACCTTGAATTTTTTTTTAATTCTAAGAAAGAGAAAATTTTACCTGGATTAGTTTAGATTCAGATGAAACTACTTCTAGGCTAAATCAGCACATAAATTAATACTAAATAATGATGTGCTCTGATTAATGAGACAACTATTATCAGTGCATAATCTATAAATGCTATATAGTAATTCGATTTTTCCCACTCCTGAAAGGGACTGAAGTTTGGGACAAATTCTTATTTTTCAATAATAACTTATTATTCTCAATTTTTATTTTTATTATAATATAATAAGTAAACGAATTATTTAGTTTGGAAAGTGAAAATGATTGCTTAAATAAACAGTGCCTGGTGGAGGAAGCTTGACGTGATACTTCACATCCCCCATCTGAAGTTCACGGAGGCGAGTCCTGTTACATGAAGCGGAAGGTGGGCACTCCTGAGCCGGTCTAAGGATCGCCGCTCCCGACCCCCGGGTGGATGTCTCAGGCCGGGAATCACTGGGGGGTCTCCAGATGGGGATCATCGCCGACGCCCAGCGTCCTCGGCTCCTTTGGACTTGGAAGAAGTGAAATTCCGCCCGAGAAGAACCGCAACAGCCTCTTCTGAGTTGCAACCTCCACTCCGCGCTGGCAAACCCACATTCTGCAGCACCGGCCTTTCTAGACGTGCAATACGGCGTGACCCCGGCGGTGTTTCAGGCAGCAGCAGCAGCGATCAGATATGATAAAGGGATGGCAAGCCTCCCCCGCCTCCCAGCCGCTTGCCAAGCGGGAAGAGGACATAACCGGGAAGGGGTGCCTTTGAAGCGTCCTGGTAAAGCCGGAGGGACCCGGCTCCCCTCTTTTCGTTAGCCAACCTAACGGGGGCAAAGAACTGGATGGGTGAGGGCTTTAGGAAATGGCAGGAGGGCGGAGTTGGCGGGGGAACACAGCTGCACGACCCATTCCCTGCCGCCCGGGACCCGGTGAAGGCTCTGTGGAGAGAAGCCGGCAAGGAGGCTTTTGCCCCTTGCTAGATCAAGGCGGCCTCTGCAGCTTGACACCAAAGCGCCGGAAAGACCGTTTTCGGCCCCTCTGCAGCAGCAGGTGCCCGGACCGGACCCTTTCCTCTCTGGGGAGTGTGAGTAGACAATGCTTTGAAGCATGTGCAGAGCGCTCATTCCCAGTATGCATCCGTGTTTTGCCCGGTTTAGAATGAGATGGGCTTTCAGGTGGTCCCTCCTGATTTCCCGGCCCTATGATTTAGGCACTGAGCTCTGTGTGACTTTGCACCTTGGAGCCAAGTGGCTTTGTGTGTGTATGTGCGGGGGTGAAGTGGATAAATTATCGCAGAAGTGCAGAAATGTCAATATAATTAGCATAATCGTCTGGAGTGATTGCACTATTCCCCGCCGAGCAGCTGGGCTGAATGCTGCCTTCACGCACTCTCCGATCTTGCACCCTTTCCCGTTCCGTCTCTACGAGGAAAAAAAGTCACAGGACTGTCGGGGATGGAGCTGGATGCTCCCCATTCCACCGCGGTCTAGGTTTTGCAGTATTCCGGCCTGCGGCAGATTTCACTAACGATGCATTTCCCCACTTCTCGGGTGGGGGAATCGATGAGAGAAACAGCCTTCCAGAGGCTGCCGGAGCTCCAGCTTCCCTACCTCGATCCTTCCCACTCAAGCGGAGATTGGCCGAGCCGATCCGGCTCCGAGCGTTTGTGTGCCCTGCCACGGGTTGCTCCCTCTTAGGCTTCACGTGGAGATTGGTGCTGGCTGATCTTGACTCGGTAAGAAATTGGAAGGGAGGGACGGAGAGGTCGGGTCGACCCCCTGCCCCTCCCTCGCTCGTCCCCTGCTCGGAAGCTGCCTAACTGGCTCAGGTGGGATTAAGCCACCAGACGAACTGGGGAAGCCGCGGTGCTCAGGCGCCAGAAGCTCGGCGCGCTGAAGTCCAGGCTGGGAAGCCGGGCGGAGGGAGGGCGTGAGGGTAACGCCATCGTCGCGCCTCACGGGCCGGAGGGGGAGGGGAAATCCGCGTGTGCGGCGGTGTGCTCCGCTCTGCGCGCGCGAAAGAGAGCGGCCGTCAGGGGTTTTTCGGGCCGCTGCGCGGAACCTCCTGCGCTTCCAGTGACTGGGATTGGTCCGCCCCACGCGGCCTGCAGAGGAGGCGGGCCGCGACCCGGCAGTCCGACCGGCGGGCTCCGAATAGCCTTCTTTGCCCAGGCCCCGTCCCGCGCGACGCCGTCCCCCGAGGAGAGGCCCGCTTCCTCCCTTTTGGCCTCCGGAGTTAGCTCGGGGCTCCGTTGGGGTTTTGTCCTCATAGAGGCGGGTGTCGGATTGCCCATTCCTACCTTCCCCCACGCGCTTCTTGCTCCCCTCCTTTCACTTTGCTTTTTTAATTATTTGTGTTATTAGTTTGCTTTATTGTTTTTATGTCAATTCTGAAGCGCTCAGAGTCGCTTCTTTTAAATCTGTTGGTGGCATGTACAGTAGATACAATAAACCAATAAAAACACCGGAGGAAGCTGCTTTCTCGGCTTCCACGCGAGTCGGCCGAGATTGTGCCCCCCACCGCTACGGGCCGCCGCGGCTCTTTTACTCCTGTGGCGGCTCTCCTTAGGAGGGCAGCAGCCAGACAGGCATTGGCCGGCCCGCCCCCTCCCCCGCGCCCGGGAGAGGCGGGCGCCTGCTCGGGGAGCTGCTGCACTGGAGGAGCGGGAGCGAGTGAGGAGCCGGCGAGCCCGAAGCGGAACTACCTTTCCGCGCCCGCGACGCGAGCGAGGGTCTCCCGCCGGCCGTCTTCTCCCACTCCCGCGGCTCACGTGACAGCGGGCGGGCGGCCGCGAGAGGCGGGCGCTCGGGAGGCCCGGAGGCCGCGGGCGGGCCAGCGCGTTCCCCTCGGCCGGGAAGCCGGGCCGAACGGCGGGGTCCGAGGGAAGGCGCGAGCACGCGCTGCCGGGGTGCCCTAGGAGCTGCCGCGCCCCTCCCCGGCCTTCCCACGCCACCTGGCCTCCGAGTCAGCCCGGCCGGTGCCCGGAGTCGCAGCACAGAAAGAAAAGAGCCCCGCCGGCGCGCCTGGCTGGAAAAGCCCGAGGCCGGCGGCTGCGTTCCCTGGGCGCCTGGCGGGAAGCGCAGCGCCTCGGGGGGCTGGCCGAAGACGGTCCGCGCAGAGATGCGCGGCTCCCTCTTCTGTCCCTTCTGTCTTCTCGTTGCTCCGCCTGCGCTGGGGAGAAGGAGCCGGGCACCCGGGGATTCAGACGAAGGGGAAACACGTTCCACGAAAGCGGTTTATATCGAGAGTTACAGAGAGCCCGGCACACCCCCGATGAAGTTATCCTCCGTCCTCCCCGTCGGTCGAGGCGGACCTGCGTTGCGGACCTTCTTCGCCCGAGTTCCCTTTAAGGGATTCCTTGGCTAAAGGGGCCGGAGCGGAGGGCGTTGGCTAGAGGAGACCACCTCCGAATGCCCCAAACTTTCACTTCAAAAGCTTCGGACGAGGTTTCGCGGGCAAACATCAAGCAGGTCTCGCTGCCAAAGCGCTACCAAGCCGTGTTAATTATCCGTCGGCATAAGTGATGCGAATGGAGTAAAACAAGACGAGCGGAAAGACAAACGCGCCAGTTACGTTTCAGCTGCTGAAGTTCTTCTGCTGTTCCGTCGAGTCCGCCAGCCTGTAATTCTCTTTATATTGGGACAAATGCATCTGCTTACATTCAAAAGGCCAAGTAACTACTCTAAAGGCTGCCTCCTATTTTATGTGGGTGCCAATGTGCATTTGTCTTCAAGGTTTTTGGGTTCAAATGGCAATTCGAATCAGAATCTAGTGGGTCTTGCGAATCCAGTTTCTGGATTATATTTTCTGTCCGTGAAAGAGTGTGAGACTATTGCAACTAAAACCGAGATGCTTGAATAAGACTCAACCCTAAACAGAGCTGTTAAAAACAATCTTCAAAAGAAGCTGCACTTCCACAATGAGTTAATGTGAGAATAAATCCCAAACTCCATCTTACTTGTTTTAGAACAGACTGGAATTAAATTGCACTGTAAGTTTTTCTGAAGCCAGTCAAAATTACTTCCAAGAAATGTATGGATGTATTCTTATGATTCACATTGCAGCTGGATGTGTTCAATTAGCAATTTGGTATGTTTTCACTTCAGCATGTCCAGAAGTCCCAGAAAAATCAGGCTGCTTGGCTAAATTCTTGCACCAGCATAACCATTGTTTGGGACTGAACAGCAAAACGGCTCACACCTATAAATGCCTATTTCAGAGGTAAAGACTGGGGCATTGTAGCATGAAAATATCAAACATAATGTCTCCAAAATAAAGTGAAGAAAGCACCTAAATACAAAGGTTACTTTCTAAAGGCAAGAATATATATTAAGACTTTAGATCAAGAAATTTGTAAAAATTTGAATATCAATTTAAATAAACCATTGAATGCAAACCTCAGACTGACTATGCTGCTAAATAATGCAGGCTAAATTACAGACTTTATTTCACAGTTTGCATTAATTTTCTCCAAAGTGAACAAAATTAAAAGACTGACATTGCTTTGCTCACTCTCAAGTCAGTTTTTTTCAGTTTGTTTTTTGTCCAGTTGCTTTGCTCTGTGATCTTTGACAACGTCCATTTTTGGTTAGGCAAGAATCAAGATGGTTATGTGCCAAATCTGTGGTGAACAAACCAATCCGGTTTGGTAAGAGGCTAACATCATGATGAAACTGACTTTTCTTTGTAGTAGATTGCTTCATAGATTTAAAAGAAAATACACTTTTTTAGTTTAATACACTTTTAAGTGTATTACAATTTTAAGACTGTAATTAACTCAACATTCCCTTTGTTCCCACTTTGTCAAAAGAAAAGTATTTACTTTGTATTTACAAAGTATTTACTTTGTCAAAAGAAAAGTATTTACATCCCACATTTAGAATTTGGAGGTTGGTTTTTTTTAATACAATGAGGCTGTGTACTGAATAGAAAGGCTCTTTGTTATGGGCCAAAGGAGTTAAGATGTATCTCCTCACTTTCCCAAATAGATGAAGCTTCCATTTTACTAGATGCATCCACTGTACTTTGTCAGGTTCACCAACATTTCTGTGTTGTGGAAGATAAGCCCTCTACTTCAGACCTCAAGTGACCTTTCTGGGCTGTGCTCAGAGTATGCTCATTAAGAATTGGAAGAAAGTATGTACCAGAAGGGAATTGCCAGTATATGTGGTTCACCTTCAGGTCATAAAAGGTTGAGCATCATGTGTCAAGATACTGCAATAACAGTAATGGCAACATTAGAATTAAACTAATTTCAATGGGGGAAACCAAGTACACAGGTACCCAGAAGATTCCAGGCTGTGGATTCAAAACTACTGACAACTATAGTGAGAGCTTGAAAACCTTCAACCTAATGAGTTTTCAAAGACCTCTAGATGTAAAGCACACGGCTAACTTGGGAAATAAGCGTTGTTTGCTGAAGGTCAGGATATTGGTTGTACTACAGTGTCATTAGTTTCCTGTCTCTCTAGTAACTGGAGGGCACTGTTTTGCCAAGCCTTGTTCTTGGCTCCAGCCCCCATTTTTTTGTCCATGTGGTATCTTCTCCCTCAGAGAGATTTTTCCTTAGGATGGAGGTGCTCGTACTCCACCATTTGCCTGCCTACAGTGGCAGGAGTGGGAAGGCAATCACATGTTTGCTTTGGTTGTTTGGCAAATGAAGCAATGAATCTGTTAGCTCTTTGGTTTGAGAAGCTCTTTTGTGGCAGTGATTACTGACCAGCTTTGCTGGGTGATCCTTGACCCCACTGTGTAATGCTGGTAACCACATGATAACTCTGCTGATTGTCTAGATGAGAAGGAAAATCTTAGCTGCCTACCCTACATGGTCAAAGCCTCTGGCAGGTTGACCACTGGCTGCAACCCCAGAAGGAAGTGGAAAGCCAGGGACAATGATGGAGATGTGACAAAGTAGGACTTTCTCTTTTCTCTTCAAGGTAATGGAACAAGAAGTCCTATGGTAAGCCTTATAATTCTGGACTAAACCCTTCTTGTCGGTTTTGAAGAAGAGCTGCCTGTCTAAAGTTCATTCCAAGAGAAAAATAATCTGCATGGAGAGGTTGGATATATACCAATGGTTAGGTGAAAGTGTGTGAACTCAGCCCTGTGGAATGGTAAAGGTGTCAGTTAATGATGAAAAGGAAACATATATCAAATACTTTTGGCTTCTAATTTGAATGGATGTTGCAAACACCAGAATGCAGAACTCTGAACAAGCGCGCCATATGTTTTAATACCCAGCGTTCCCCTTACAGTCCACATTCAGAGGTTTTCTTTGCTTCCCAAAATGCTGGGGATTGAATTTGAGTCTTCTCATGTGTAAAATAGGGCTTCCCCTTTAAAGCATTTTGCTTGAGAGGGCTGACACTTTTATATTGTCGGGACAAGTCTGACCTCGGTTTGCAAAGCGAGGCACAGACAGCAGTGGGAATGGTACTCCGAAAAACCCGATTTCTCCTTATTATTAGGAATTACCGAAAAGCCAACACAGAAGTAAGCGCTACAGATTTCAAGGAGGCTTGCACTTGAGTAAGTACTGTAGGACTAGGGCCCTGAGATGGAGAAGCGGATTCCTCAGAAGAAACTCCTGCGGAGTAAGAGTAGGACTGCGCCTTCGTGCGTTGTGCAGCAGCTCTGGACAGTTCGCGTGGGCCGGAGAAAATTCGTCACTGTTCCCCTCGAGGTGTCGTTTTGCAACGCGGCCTCTAAGACGGAGAGTCGCAGCTGTTCCAGGGGGGTCCTGAATCTGGCCCATCCCGTGGCTCGAAAAACGCTCCCCACAGCGCCGCCGCTCCGACCCCGTTAGTGGGAAAGGCGGCTCCACGGGTGGAGGACGCGGCAGGAGGGCTGCCCAGACCTCCCGCCTGGGAAGCCGCTCCGGTTCTCGGCGCGGCGCGACGCCCTTCGCGGGATGCCGCGGAAGGCCAAGAAGCGGGGGAAGTCCCGGAGAGCGGTTGGCCGGTGGGGACTGGCGGTGGTCTACTGATCCTCCGGCGTTGTTCGGAAGCTCTTCTCTAATCTGAGGAGGAAGTCGTGACCCATCTATGCTACTTCCATAGACCAAAAGGCCTATTGAGCAATGCTGGTTTAGGAACGCTGCTACAATTCTGCAATTCTGCATCTATCAAAGAACCAAACACTTTTGTTCCAACAAGGCTTTGTCCCATGTAGATGGGTTGGATTTTTATAATATCTTTATTTAATTTTTTTATTGACTTGATCATGGTGATTTCAGTGTCTCTTCTTAGGTGTTCTTAAAAACTTTACAAATGGGCATCTTTTTCTGCATGTATAATAGGAAAGCAAGATAAAAAATAAAGCAGCTTTCAATTCAGAACTACACATTCTGAATGATAATACAAATATCACGGAAGATGTTCAGATGTTTTGATGAAACAGAAGTTCATTGTTTATTGAAAACCCAATCCATAATCTACTTAAAACCCAGTATACAATTGAGCCTATAAGGTTGGAGCTCCCAAACAGCATAATGAACATTTCAGTTCATTAATGCTCCATTTAATGGAATAATTCCAATTTATAAGTCAAAGGCTCCAATCAAGGGTCTCCATTAAATCCTAGAAATATGTGGAGCTCAAAGACTTACAACCTAAAGGTGCAACTTTTTTCCACTGCTGAACAGTTATGGTGATGAGGAACATATATATACTATAAGGAAGAACTAAATTCTAGACAGATTGAAAAAGCAAATGTATTTGTTTCAAATAAATATAAACATCCAGAAAATAAAAAAAAAATTCTCCTCTTTGGAGGGAAAGGAAATGAAAGAATAATTCACAAAACTACATACATTAGCAGTCACTAGAGAATATGTCTTAATAATGGGCCGCAGGGAAAACAAATGTTTCTTTTCTTGTTCTTGAAGTGGGTATTGTAAAAGTGCCCAGAAGCACTGCTCTAATTAAAGGGTCTGTCAACATTTTTCTAATAAACAGGTTTTTAAAGGTGTATTTTGTTTTATTTACACTTCAATATTTCCGAATTGTCTATGGAGATTTTGCTTCAGGCAGATGGCATAGAATGTAGAGAAATTCTTTATACTTATCAAAGCAGAATAGAATTTCAGTCAGACCTACAGCCCAGTTTAACTAGTTTATTCCCATTGTGGTCATGTGTCACATCTAAGCTCTTCATCTTAAATTGTTTGGGCATTAGACTGTGTAAGAAGGAATATATTATGTAGTCAATATGGTGAGAAATATTAAATGCCTCTTCTACAGAAATCAGAAACAATACTTGGAGAGCAATGTGGTCTTTTTGAAAATGGAATAGGTAGAAACATGAATTGAAGGAGGTGTTGATTTCCTGTAATTTTCTCACAATGAAAAGAATAACAATTTGGTTAGATTTTTAGAATGTAACTTATACCAGAAATGAAGTCCCTTAACATTTTTTGGATTAAAGGGCTTCTGATTATATAGGTGTTTGTCCCATATATATTTTTGGTACAATTACTAGCTCTAGAATCTAACCTTGAGAAAAAAACAGGACCATGCCACATTCAAAATTATGTTTCAGTAGTTATGACACCAATGACTCCTAAGTTTAGCAAAGCTTTGTTTTCTTGAATAATCCAAGCTATAGTTACAAAAAGTTGGTCTTCAAAGAAAGAGTTTAATTTAGTTTGTTCACTTTAAGTGTATGGTGGATTGCAGCTGGAATTTTATGGAACTTGACAGGTTTGTACATATGACCAGCTTGCAGGTATGAAGTTTTAAAAACCTCTGCTGTAAATTTCATATTTTCTTAGTAGAAGCAGTATTAACTATGATTAAGTTCCTATTATGTACTGCATTTAGAAACTGAAGTTAGTTGATTTCCTGATATTAAAAATGAAAATAAATACTATTTTATAGCTATACTTGTTTAGAAATATTATTATAAACATTATAATAAATATAAAGTGTTCAAAAGCAGACCATTTTCATCAACTTACATAATAGGTCTGTATATCCAATTAATTTCTATTCATCCCAGGTAGGGGATTTCTGAGGATTTTCATATTTTGATAACACTATCCACTTTAATTGTTATAAATACCTTTCAGTTAAATTCTTTTATTTATCTCGGTTCCATGTTGGGAAGATTGGAACTATTTTCTATGGATGCACTAATTTTATTTTGGTACATAAAATAAACTAAATTATTTATAAGTTGGTTTTTATTACAGTTGATTGAACATTTGGAAATGACAATTAATGAGCATACTAGTTTTTGGCACTTTCATCAGAAATCAATTAAAATTTTCAAAGAATTTAAATTTTAAGTAAGCACAAAAGAAAAAAGACTTTTTCATATGAATGTAATATGCTGGTGCTGTATTACATTACAGTGAGAAATTTTAACAGCAAAAGTGTTATGTGATAACATCAATGTTCTTATTTAAGTCTGATAGTATAGCTGTGGTTTGATAAGAAAGCCTAAAAGAAAAATAATGTTAGTTTCCAGAAAAATAAAGAACTCACAGAAGCTGTTGGGAGAGACTGTCTCCATCTTTACCTTTTCCTTAAATGTCCTTTGAAAATTAAGATGTCTATAAGCAAAAGCAACCCAGAATAATATTGGCTGGCCTATGATCTTAATTTGGCATCCTTTAAGCTGGGACAGGGATCATGGGGATCATGGGAAGCGTATCTTATCATATTTAGAAATTACTATGTTAAACAAAGCTGTCTTTCTAGAATGCTTAATCTGGACTCCAAAATAGAATTCAGCTATAATAGAATAAAACTCTAGTTCAAGACCTATAGGTAGTCTTCGGGTTATGACAGCAACTGGGACCAGAATTTCTGTTGCTAAGTGATGTAGTCATAAAGTGTGATGTCATATAACCTCATTGCTTAGCAATAGCAATCCCCATAATCCCGGTTGCTCTTGTGAGACCCTCATATGCCTATGACGTCGGAAGAGGTGGGAATCCCAGGCAAGCAGATTGGTGGATGAGAGCTGCAGGTGAGAGCTATGTGCAAGCACCACAGGTAATATGGGTGCTGTAGGCAGGTACTACAGAATGCAGATGGGTGTACAGCTATCACTGGGTATATGTGAGTGATGGGGGTATGTGCAGCTGCCACAGGTAGGCACTACAGAGAATTTATGGGATGCTGTGAACCAGGCACCATGGATCACTGGCAGCTGCCACAGAAGGGGTGCAGCGGGTACCATGGATGAGTGGGTGGGTGCCATGAGCAGGCTCTATGGAGCACAAGTGGCCAAAACATTGGTGGAAGTGGAAGCAACTTGTGACTTCCTCCTGTCATCCCCATGTACTTTGCTTGGGGAAAGCCAACATGGAATATCAGAAATTGTGATCACATGACAAATGACTTGCTGCAATGTCATTGCAAATCAGGTGCTGAGTGCCCAGATCATAATCACATGATTGTAGGGAAGCCGCAATGGCTGGAACTCCAAGACCAATCATAAGTCCCTTTCATTCAGTGCTGTCATAACTTTGAATATGCTGAGTGGTTGTAACCTGAGAACTACTTGCATTTGTTTACCAAGTTATGTAAGTTCAGTGGAACCTCAGATTGCGAGCACCTTGGTGCACGAGATTTTTGTAAGACAAGCAAAAATTTTTAATAAAATTTATTTCAGTTGATGAGCAGCAACTCGCAAGATGAGCACTGTGTGATGAGCTCACGCAGGAAATCTCACAATGGAGCCAACGGTTCTCTCTCTCTGCGTAAACAGTGTAAATTAAGTGAAAGGTGTTCAAGAGAAGGAACTCCCCAGACTTGGGCTTCAGATTCTCCTTCTAGGCAGTCCCCTCCCTCTCCGCTCCTCTTGTCTCCCTTGCACCATCTGGGACTGTTCTCAAAGCACGCGCGCACACACATACAAAAACAAACACACCCTCATCGCCCATCACTATCCAGCCCATCCCCTGCTGCCCATGTCTTCTCCCCTCATACCATGGAGTCAGGTTAAGACAAGAAACATTTCCAAACCACCCTGGAAAGACATGACTGAGGCAAAATGGAAAAGACCTTTTTGCCTTGGGTGGCAGTGGCAACGGATCCCCTGATCCAGCAGGGGGCGCCGGATAGCAGCTGGCTGAGCAGCAGCCAAGGCCATAATCTGCCTTGAAGCAGATCCATAAGTGCTGGTTAGTTTGTTCTATTTCTTCTTTATATCATGAGTTAATCATTGTTACTTGTTTCAGATGTTAGGGACAATCATTTCCACATAAAATTCCGGTGAAAATAATTTTTTTGTGAATATTTTTGGGGCCGTGGAACGGATCGTCTGACTTTCCGTTGTTTCCTATGGGAAACCTCGCTTTGCTTTAAGAGCAATTCAGACTAAGAGCAGTCTTCCAGAATGGATTATGTTCGCAATTGGAGGTTCCACTGTAACTATCTATCGCTTTTCTTCTTCTGTATTCTTCATTTCCATTTTAGATGTCTGAATCCTTTGAAACCCTGCATTTATTCTTCACTTGTTTTCTAAATCAAGATGAGTCACTGAGAATGTCAGGAAAAAAATGAAATTATGTATTTCCTCTATTTGGTGGATGTTTTTTTTGCTTGGGGATTTAATACCCTAATATCTTAAAATAAAATCTGTCTCATTTAGTTTTTTGAAGACAGAAAACAGCTAGAAGTGTATAAATAGTTCTGCAATTCAGGGACAGATGGTATTTTATATAATAGATAATTAAAAATGTTGATTATATGAACTAACTGATGAATTTGCTCAAGTTTTGAAGAAGTAAATGTTTATGATTAAACATTATTTAAGTTATTGAAGCATTCAGTCTGCAAAATTTACAAATGAATATATTTACATTCAGCATAATTTTTTTTCTGAAGCATATCTTTATAGAAGTTTATTTCCATGAAGTAAACTGGGCTTCTCTTCAGAGAATTTTGCTCACTTTATGAAGGATAACCTGAGCATATTTGGCTATTTTGTTTTCTTTAGTTTGGGGTTTGATCCTGTTATCAGAAAAGCCAAGCCTGTTTTTTCTCTAAAATTCTAACTTTTAAGGAAATACGGATTATAAAAATCTCACATTTTAGGATGTGGCTTTTACAATATTATATTTCTATCCAACACTGCTCCCTCCTTCAGCTAGGTTCCTACCTAATATTATCTTATACAAATAATTCATTAAGACTCCATCAGTTCTATCTAGCAGTTCCTCTAGTTTTATAATTACAGTACTAGACTATATCTGCATGTGTAGGAATTGCCACCTTTAAACTGATAAGATTAGTTAGTAGTGAGTTTAAAATCCAGCAGTTATCCTGGAATAGCTGTTATGAAGCGAAGAAGAGTAAAGATCTCTGCAGGATCTTTGTATCTCCATGAGAGGTAACAGTGTCATATAATCTGAGATGTCTGAGGACTGTTTCTTTTGGATAAAGTCATTTTATCCATATAGAGGGAAAACCCACTCATGCTGTATCTAGAAGTATTAATATATCTCCCTCTCTAATTTTAAGAAGCAGCTGAAACATCTTTTGCCCTCACTCCTTTATGAGAAGAACTTCCAATAAGTATTTCTTTTTATCTTTCATGTGCCAATATGCCTGAGATATTTGGTGTTTAATCCATGAAACTAAGGAGAAGAGATCCAGAGCTACTTGATATTATCCTTACCTAATTCTCAGATGAACACTCACCCGAAAACTAATATGGGAGCTTTCTTTATAATACCAAATAACATAGAATTTACCTGTTCTAAGAAGGCCAGTACCAGTTTGTTAAACTACAGCTCCACACTCCACTTCTTTTTCTGAATAGAGAGGACACTAAGCAAGATTAATTTCAAATAATACTTAGAAGATATTTTTATTGGTAAATTAAATACTTTTCCTAAATAGTTAATGTACTAGGAGCCCTTCCAAGAAGTGCAGGATAAAATATTTTAAGTATGAAAAAAAAAAGAATTACTCTCAAGGCAACCACCTGAGTTTAACTGTTTATATCTGCAGCAAAAGGACTAAAAGACATTTTAGTTCCTGCCTGACTTTATAGATATTGAACAAATAAATAAGCAACTATTTATATATAGGCATTATAATTAATTACTTGCAATAGATATATCAGAGCAATAAAAGCTTCTTGTGTCATATTTCCAACTTCATTATTTCTATTTCATTAAATCTTTTTAATGCTTTCATATAATTTCAAAGCACTGGGAACTTAAAAGTTGGAGAATATGCAGCAATGGCAAAACTAACAGAATACAAGTAGTTCTCACTTAAAGACTGCAATTAGAACTAGCAATTGTGATAAGTGATGCAGTTAAGTAAAATATCATTTCTGCACCCAACTTACAACATCAGCTACTGCAGTCATTAAGCAAATCACGCACAGTTGATAAGTGCAACATCACATAACTTGCTACTTATTGCCAGCTTCTCCTCTGATGTGCTTGTCAGTCGCTGGCTATGAAGCTCATAACTGATGATTATATGACTGTGGGAAGCTGTGGCTGTTGTAAATGTGTGCAGGTTGTGAAGTGCCCAAATCACAATAATGTGACTGTCACATCACAAGTTCAAGGACCAGCTGTAAACCTACTTTTTCAGCATCATCATAAGTTGAAATAGTCACCAAATAGCTTGGTTGTTAAGCGAGGACTACCTGTACTAACATAATAGAAGTTTAATCAAATTTATGCAAGAATAGTTTCTATACATACAACACATCACACAGCATGATAGATATAGCTTCTTACAATATCACTTTTAAGAAGACTTGGATGTTTACAGATATCACAAACTGGCAAAAGTATAAAAAGGGGGAAGAGTCAGAAAGTGTTTGTTTTTACTATGTGTGGGTAATCTAAAGTACAGCTAAATCTAAGACTGGTGGGAACTTAATAATTTAAATCCTAACTAAGGACCTAAGAATTATTACGATAGCATAGAATTATGGTTCATCATACAGTCAGCCAGATGTTTAGACTGCATTTCTGTCCACTTATCACGTCCTTTCCAAGGATCTGGGACAGGCAGATGTTATTTGATGGTATTAAAGGTATCATCTCAGGAAGTAAGCTGTTCCAAGCAAATCAATCACCAATTGATGGTGAATTTGTCAGTGCTGATGGTGTTCAAATGATGCTCCAGTATTATTATTTCACTTTTGTCTCTAATTTTCAGGTTTTTAAATTTTTGTTAAATTTGCTTTATCTCTTACTGATAGTCCGTGCTTAATGACCACTTGTTCAGTGTCTGTTCAAACTTACAGTGGTGCTGAATGAGTGGTAGTTATGGCCAGTCCTCATACTCCTAGCATACCTGTGGTCACGTTTGCCATTTGCAATCTTTGCCAGCTTTCTCCAAAGTTAATGGGGAAGTTGCAAGTGGCAGGAAGTTGCAAATGGCAACCACATCATGTCCACTTAACAGCCTGCAGAGATTCACTTAACAACAGCAACCAAAAGTGCCAGAATTTCCAATGCTAAGTGGCATGATCATTTGACATCGAGCTTTATGACTGTCTTGCTTAGCAAAGAGAATTCTGGTCCCAATTACCATTGTTAGGTTTGTATTTTCTTTTATAAACATACATATGGATACACACACGCTTACATGTGAAATAACGATACAACAAAAATCTTAAGTAAAGGTAAAGGTTTCCCCTGCAAGTTATGGCCAACTCTAGGGAGTGGTGTTCATCTTCACTTCCTAGCTGAAGAGCCAGCATTCATCCTAGGATGGCTCTGTGGTCATGTGTCTGATATGACTACACGCTGAGGTGCACAGATGTTACCTATTTATCTTAACTTGCGTTTTTGCATGCTTTTGAACTGCTAGGTTGGCAGGACCTGGGGCAGACAACAGGAGCTCACCCTATTGCACAGCAATGCTCGGGTCTCAAACTCAGGCTGCTGACCTTCCAGCCGACAAACTCAGCATCGTAACTGCTTGTGCCATTGCACCCCCAGATCTTAATATTAGGTAATTAGTTTCAGACCAAAACTATTGTCACATAACTATTACTTTGATATGAGAAGTAGCAATTTATTTTTGTTATACTGAATTTTTGATGAAAAGTTAAATAATTTTATGCTTGCAATATTGACATCTTAAATTGCTATTAATATTAATATAATTTTTTTTATTTTTAATACATTAAGCTTTCTAAATAATAGAGTGTTCATAATTTTAATCGTATTATGTAAATATTATTACATTGAAATCTGCATTGAGATAATACAACCAATCAAGATTTATATTAAAAATATGAAGCCACCCAGAGTCATTCGAGGTGGTGAGACAGGGGGCATATACATTTAATAAATAAATAAAATAACTTTACAATAAAAAAGAAGAAAATAATTACAATTTTTGGAGATAACATACACACACATATTTATTCAGTTCATTCATTAACATGTCACAGTTTATATAGTTAATGCAACAGTATATTGTATTCTATTATATTGTCTATTAAAAAGTAAATGTCATTGAATTTTATGAGGCTTATGAATTCCACACTTTTAAAGTGTGAAAACTGGAGTGAGTTTAAGGGTACAAACTGGAGTGAGTTTAAGGGTACCACTCAGCATTCCTTAAACTTTTTTCTCTCAGGACCTCTTCCTATTTTTATGAATTATGGAGGATCCCAAAAGAGCTTTTGTTTGTATTGGTTATATTTATTGATATTTTCCATATTAAAAATTACAATTGATGCATTTGCTATTACTAGTGCTTCTCACAATTGTGCCAGGAAGGGATTTTAATATTGTATTATTTTTCAACAAAATTTGGCAAATGTTTATGATTTTGTGGGCTCCTGAAAGGATCTTGGGAGACCTCCTGGGATCCTAGCACTACACTTTAAGAAACACTGATTTAATCATTAATAATCTATCTGATGGTGCAGTGGCATGAGCAATTAAGATGCTGGGCTTGTCAGCTGGTCAAGTTCGAGACCCAAGCACCACCATGTAACAGGTTGAGCTCCCGTTGTCTGCCTAGCTCCTGCCAACTTAGCAGTTCAAAAACACATAAAAATGCAAGTAGATAAATAGGTACCACCTTCAGAGGGAAAGTAACAGCATCCGTGCGCCTTGGTGTATGGTCATGCTGGTTACATGACTATGGAAGCGTCTTTGGACAAATGCTGGCTCTTCTGCTAGGAAACGGAGATAAGTATCGCCCCCTACAGTCAGCCATGACTGGCAGGGGAAACCTTTACTTTACTTTATCTATTTGGAAAGTTGAATATACTTGTGTTAGCAATTGTTATATTTGCATGATTTTTTTGTTTCCTTGCACTTCATTTTAAAGACAAGTAACATATCTGAGCAGTTAAGTGCTTGTCCTTGTCAGCCAGACATCAGCAGCCAAAATTTGAGACCCAAGTGCTACCTCATAATGGGGTGAGCTCTCATGACTTGCTCTAGCTGCTGCCAACCTAACAGAAAACATGTAAAAATGCAAATAAATAAATAGGTACCACCTTCGGTGGGAAAAGTAACAACATTCTGTGCACTTTAGTGTATAGTCATGTCAGCCACATGACCATGGAAGCATCTTCGATCAAATACTGGCTCCCAGCTGTAAATCGAAGATGAACACTACTCCCTAGAGTCGGCCATGACTGGCAGGAGAAAACTTTACCTTTTTTTAACATATACAACCAGCTCTGGAAATGACATATGTTAGTGGCACAGTATTTTTCAACATTTCTTAAAATATAGAACCAATGCAATTCCTTAATACTTAGCTCCATTGATTTCAAGAGCTATTAAATATAAGTGTATTTAGATTCTGCAGTGACTCAAGCTATGTAGTCTTCAGAGCAAATCTTGTGGATGATTTTTGCATATTACAGTTCAATTTACTTGGGAAGAAGTCTGAAAAACAGAGATAAGAAATTACAGTGTCTCAAATTTCAAAAGTTTTCTGAAAGTGATTATTCCACACCTTTGGCAGGAATAATATGTCCCTTCCCCTGGATTAGAAAGTGGGGATGGAAAAAAAAAGTTCCTAGACCTGGTTGAAATACTGTGAACTGTGGTTATGCTAACTGATGTTTAAATTACATTAAAAAAATACTAGCATTATAAGAAGGTACCTTATGTATGATAAAGGAAAAGCTATGTGATGGGAAAACACAGAGCTGTTTTTGGAAATCCACAACGTATATGCCTGAGTGTGCTAGGACAAGATGTAGCTAGTCATTGTGGAGGATGGTGCAACTATTCGTGCTTAGATTGTTATTACCAGATTATGATTGCATTTCTTAATTCTGGTGTCAACTGAGTTCTCACATAATTTTATTACTTATAATTGGTCCTGCTCTAGCTTATAACTTTTTAATATGCTTCTGACATACTGTATGAATAATCTCAGGTCTATTATTTTATAGAGGATAACTATATAACAAAATTAGGTTCAGCTCGGAATTGTATTGTGCTTGATTTATAACTTAAACTGACTTTTATATACTAATCATGCTATTCACTTTTGGGTAAACAATGTCACATAAGATGCAGAAAGAGTAAAAGAGATTTTATTATCTTGCAAAATGCCTCTATTGTGTAAGGTGTAATAGATTAACAAGATCTCCCTTTCTGAAAACTGCTTTATCTGGGATCATTGGCATATTTACATTTAGACCATAAATATTTCTATATGCAGGCATTTAAGTAGTAAATGGGTTTGCTATAGTTAAAGTATGGGGTACAGTGGCCAAGTGGTTAAGTTGCTAGCCTTGTTGGCCAGAAGGTTGGCAGCTTGGCTATTTGAGATCCAACTGCTGCTAAGTAATAGGGTGAGCTTCCAATATTTGCCTCAACTCCTGCTAACTTAGCAATTCAAAAGCATTAAAAATGCAAATAGATAAATAGGTACAACTTTTGGAGGGAAATGAACAGCATTTCATGTGCTTTGGCATATTAGTCACATCAGCCACATAACCATGGACGTGTCTTCGGGACAAACGCTGCATCCCTCAGCTGTAAATCGGAGATAAGCACTGTCCCCTAGAGTTGACTGGTAGGAGAAACCTTTACCTATATTTTTAATGAATGTACACATACCTTCACACACATGGCTTAATATACTATTTTACATATTCTGAGAAGATAGTAAAAATTGCACAAAATTCTGCAAAGCTTCTTACAAAAACAACTGGACTTTATTATAAGAAGTTATTGGAGTATTCCGTCTGGAAGGCTTTTTTAATCCAATCACACCATGATGGATTGAAAAAGCCTGCTGGATAGAAGGTGAAATGTCTCCGGTAATATACTTAAAGTCTAATTTCCTTTTTAAGAAATGTTGCAGGGTTTTTTTGTTTTTTTTGCAATTTTTACTACTTATCATCACCTGGATTAATGAGAATATTCAAATACAGTCTGAGATGAATGTAGATTTTTTTGTGGGAAAAACAGACTGTGTTTTGTTTCTGTGACTTATCTCTGCAAAAAGATATTCATTTACTTTGTATTATAAAACAAAAACATAAAGCTTAGAAAACTATTACACTAAGTGGAAAATAGCTCATCAAATGAAAATGCAATGATGTAGGGAAGATTTGTGGAGGTAGAGACCTCTTTCTAGCTGAACTTCAAATCAGAAGAAAAATAGTTAAAAGTGGCACGAGTGGTAGGGAGAGAAAAATATATTCCATAAAGAATTTGCAGCTGTAATAGAAGGTATTAATTGGAAGAGTATATTAACTTGTAAATAATTATTAGGTAGAATAATTATTATGATTTGCATTGTTACTGGTCATGATAAAGAGCGTTGGAACTATTCTGCAACCAGTTCATTGGTTGGAAGAAAGCTGTATAGATCTAGTACAATAGCAAAATAGTAATTCTGATTAAAAAAACCCTGGTCTCTGAATAACTTAGCATAATTTGTTCCTGAACACAGATCTTTTACAGTTATGAAATTGTTGGAACTCTATCATGTCTTCTTTGGGCAAAATCACGTAGTTTAGAATACAAAAATTAAACTCATGTAAACTCTAACCCTATCAATCTATAATCCATCTAGATATATGCATCTTAATTAAGCTGATTAGTAGATACAAAGAAGGCAATCCTCACAAGAATCATTCTTGTTAGAACTTCTGCATTCTTAAATATACCATATACCACGGTATACTGGTTAGTATAGTTTCATGGACTAGTTTAGCTAAATTCCTTTCTTCCTACTCAGGCTCATTCATTTGATGATCCATCTTAACTGACAAATAAACTGCTGCAGCTATATCAGTGAGAGGAAATGACTCATGGCTTCCATGGGTAGTGAAGTAGTTTTCAGATGCCTTACCAGAAATATATCTTCCTCATAGAGTTAAAAGAACTTTCCATCCAATCTTCTGCACTGTTTTGACTGTGTGAACTACATTGGAATAAAACAAAGTAAGCCTGCTCTGGAATGTCCTTGCTTAGTAGAATATTCTCATACTATTACTTCCAGTTTTTTAAAAAAAACTTAAAAGGTCTCAGATTCTGACTAACACATATTAAATATAATTTTTAGCAGAGCTAGAACTCTGTGACTTCAGGATGCTGCTGCATAGTGAATAAATAGTTTGTTGTTCAGTAGTGCAGTCATGTCCAACTCTTTTCAAGCCCATGGACTGCAGCATGCCAGCCCCCCTGTCCTGCACTGCCTCCTGGAGTCCACTCAACCCCACACTCATCACACTGACTATGCTATCTAACCATCTCATCCTCTGCCGTTCCCTTCTCCTTTTGCCTTCAATCTTTCCCAGCA
>JANHZU010000413.1:199695-209797 GCA_032468055.1 Acrochordus granulatus
CTTCTCTGGTTCCCGTCAGCTAAGGAATTTCGGCTGGTGGGATCTAGAAGAGCCTTCTCTGCTGTGGCTCCTGCCCTATGGACCATCTTGCCCCTTGAGCTGAGGTCTGCTCCCTCCCTGATGGCCTTCCGGAAGGGCCTTAAGACCTGGCTCTGCGAGATGGCATGGGGCTCCAGGGAGGACTCATTATCAGCATGGAGGTGGCTGATGGATTCTTAGCCACCCTCACCCCCCTTTTTATGTATGAAATCTTTTTAGCCCATCTTGCTAGTCTGCTGGGTTTTTTGTTTTAATGGTTTTATTTTATTGTTAAGTGTTTTTAATTGTTGTTTTTAGTTTTGTTAGCCGCCAAAAGTCTATGAATTTCAGCGGCATATAAATTTAATAAATAAATAAACGAACAAACAAACATTTTTTTTAAAATGGTGCTGAAGTTATACTTGTTTGTAGACAGTGAAGCAATTAGATAATTGTGCATGCAGGATGTCGTGGTTTTATGGGGGCCTTCATAAATTTTTTCATAAATACTTTTGATGAATATTTGTTCACTTACTCCAAGATGTGGTAAGCTAGCTTTGCATTTGTTGCTATTCTGTGCATGCTGACAGTCAATGGCTTTGAAATATACACAGCTGGGATAGATAAGAGCTCTATCAGTTATGGTATCATTAAAAATATTTCCATGTCTTGTGTATTGTCATTCAAGAACTGAGCTACATGTATGACTGGCTTCTAATATTAGATAATAATTTAACACTAATGCCTCATTTTTAGTTGCAATGTAGATCTATCAATCTTAATTTCTAAAATAATTAGGAAATTTTAAAGTAAATTTAAACAGTTCAATAATGATATTCTGTAGATAACCAATCTGAAGGCTAGTCAGATAAAGCAACAAACAGAAACTAATATTACAAATGTAAAGGCTCTCTATTTTTAAATGATGCATCCTCCTTGTCAAACATCTGTTTTAGATAAGTGATAAAAATTACTATAAATGTGCTGAAAGATTTTGTATCATGTAGATACACTATTTGCAGTATTATCTATAAAACTTCAAAAATGTTAATCTTTATTCTTTCTGAACTAGACAATACCTCAGCACCATAGAACAATTCCTTAGTTTGGAATTATTATATTTAAATGTGGTATCTTGGAATAATTTTGTAACTTCTTCACAGTAAATACTCAAAGGCATTCAAGTTTACTACTGGAATTATCACAACAAATTGATTAGTTTGTTCAATTATTTCAGCTAAATACATTTTAACTAGTTAAACGTTTTTTCTATAAACGAAAAATGACATAATTGTTCAACAAATGCAAATATTTTTTGTCTTCTCTCATTCTCAGAACAGAATTACTGCAATTCTAAGGATGCTCTCATGGATATAATTAGTAATAACTGTACAACCAAAATAATCAGAGAATAAAGAATTCTATAGACAATTATTTTAATATAAATGAGAGTTAAAAATAATAATTTCCACTTCTGAGCTGAATGATTCAAGTGTCTGAATTCTGTCAGTCATGATAAGAATATAGCCCAAAAGCATGGATTGTGATGGGATTCCCAAGGTTTCCCAGAAATGCTATAAAGGAATCAGTGCCCAAGTTGTACCTAATGTAATAATCTAACAAATCAGTCCAGTTAATCTATTAAAAACACCGTGCATCTTATCAGGACTCAGTTTAAATTCAGCAACTGAGAAAAGAAACAAAATGTTGAGATTACCTCTTCAAGGATAGGATGAGAAAAATGCTTGCCTTTTCCAGGGTCTTATCCTAGCTAAATAGGTTCTGAGACCTCTCCGAGAAAGAATATTGTCCAGAGTTGGCCAATCATTTTCCAGCACAAAAATCCAACTTGACTAGAAAATAACTTTTTCTAGTTCTTTCCTTAAATATGTTGACCCCTGTTCTTGCCTGAATGGATGGAACTGGAATGAGTTCTTTACTTCCTCTTCTATCTTTTGTGGACACTATTAAGTCTATTTAGTTTTTACAAGTTTAGCATTCTTCAGATTCACCTGTTGTCATGGGATTAGCTCTTGACTGGCCTCTGGAATTTGTAAGGCAAATCTTTTCTCTTGTAAATTAGAAATATAATGATAGAAGTAGAAAACTAGTGTCAACTATTTGAGTTGCTTAAAGGGCATATTTTCCTGTACAGGTCCACCTATCCTATTTAGCAAAGACTCTGCTCCAGATTGAAAATCTGATTAAACTATATGTGTTAGATCTATACATAAAGATTTGTATTAAGAAACTCAAGTGTTGCTAGTCCAGCATCTGATATACATAGAGATCTTTACTTTGTGTCACACTTTAGAATACTTTCAACCAGCTTACTCTATTTGCAAAACTAACTGGCTATATTAACAAAGTCTAAATACAAAAGAATTTGAATGAATAACTTACACATATTAAGAGTTGATTATTTCTATATTTGAAAATGTTGCTGGAGACAAAATCTTCCCCATATCTATCATTTTTTGGAAACACTATTTGGTTAAAACACCGATTTTCAAGCTTAGAAAAACTATACCTCTTGAAATTCCTTAGTTGACACATCACATCTGTGATGTGTTACACCCTGTCACATCACATTACATCTTCTAGAGTAAACAGAAGGAAGGTTATAAACTCAGTGTGCATACCAACTGCTAACAAGAATGTGTTTTTGCCAACTTCTGTCTAAATGAATGCACTCAAGAGTGACAATACTATGGGTCAGATAATTTCTGGTTGAAATTTCTCCACCTTATGCTAGTGGAGAAGTCCCATTTCTAACATAATAATAGTAAGCTACATTTATGTGTAAACTTAACTGATCAAATCAACCAACCAACCTTCCTTTCTCTTTTCTTTCTGAAAATTACTACAAAATTTCTGAAAATTACTACAAAAGTTAGGATCAACAAGAAAATAAAGCATTTTTTTGCTATAATGGTTTCTTTGGTTTTGATCCAAGATTTTTCATAAATATATATTAAAGCTGGAAGTAATGCCTTATTAGGAGCCATGAAAGTGTTAAAGGTTGCTTAAGGAAAGGCATTTTGTTTACTTATTCATTGTAGCCAGCATTGGTAATGACATACATCACAAATATGATTCATGTTCCTGATAGCATTAGGTATACCTATGGCTGATCAGAAAATTGTTTTTACACTTTTTTGGTGTCCTATTAGAGCTTGTGTCTTCATGGTTCATCATCTGTATTTTGATAAGAAAACTATACAGATTGTTGCAGACACAAACAGTGCTAAAATATTGGATTTATGGATGCTACCATAATACCTTTTTTTAAATACTATGCATCTCCTTTCCTGATTCTTTTTTACTAAATATTGCAAGCCTAGTCAGTATGATAGGATATTTGTTTCAGGATTGTTATTCCAGTACACAGAGAGCAAATACATAAATCGATAATCCTAAACAATGAATCATTTCAATCAATACAATGACATGTTATAAAATTAAAAAGGCAATCATATATTTAACTCTGGTTGTAGAGGTTATAATACAGAAAGGGAAAATAATGTTTATAATTTAAACCCCAGTAAGGACAGGTTAAGATAACCAGTTATCTTCACTGTATACATATTTATTAGTGGAATCAATCACTTGCAATGGTATATATAGATCAAAATAGATAACATGACATTGGAAAAGCAAAATAGAAGTCATCTCAGTTTATGTGCCCATGTCCTATAGTCACACCAAGAAAACAACACAAGCTATTGTTCAGCTTCCTATAAAGCAGTGACTGCAATTCACTGTTTCAAAACTATAAAATCCTGAATATAACATTTTAATAAAAATATAAGAAAAAAAAACTGGTTAAAACAAGTAAATTCCAAAGTAGCTTCATAAAACATATTTATAAACAGAAATTGCACAATGATATGGCAATGTAACATCATTACATTTTATGCCCATTTCAACACAGCTCTGTCACACATCTTTAGATGTTGCCCATTATTATGCCCTGATTTCTGAAACACTTGAATGTTTTTAAGTCTTTGCATTAAGTATATTTATTTATTTATATCCTGCCTTTATTATTTTTAAAACTAACTCATATTGTTAAGTGTTTCTCGACAACAATGGGAACACAATTTTCTCATCTTTATACAAAATTGCTCTAAATCACCATTTTATATAGCAAACAGCTGATAGGTAGTCCTCAACATGACAATTGGGACCAGAATTTCCATTCTTTAGGCAGTTGTTATGTGAGTCACACCCAATTTTACGATCTTCAAGGGAGTTAAGCAAATCACTGCAATTAAGTGAATCACAGAATCCACCTTCCCACATTGCCTGATGGAAACCAGCTGGGAAAGTCACAAACGGCAATCACATGACTCTGGGATGCTACAAACATCATTGCTTGAATTTTGATCACATGACTGTGGGGATGCTGCAACAGTTGTAAGTCATTTTTTCAACACTGTTGCAACTTTGAACGATTGCTAAATGAATGGTTGTAAGTTGAGGACTAACTTTATATATGTTAAGATAATGTTAATAAAGTGCCATATTATTTCAGATTATCCTATGCATAGATTCTAGCCCAGAGAAAAATAGTTCATATGTCCATCATTTTATTATGATGGTATGTATGGATTGGCATCTCTCTATCTATCTATATATATATACATATACAAATATACATACATTGCCACACATAAACACACAAATAATCCATATGTGATAACTGGTCCAGCTGTACTCAATAATAAAATCATAGAGACAGTATGGTAGACTGCATCAATAGAATTATCTGAGATTGATGTAATGGTATTCAAAACGTAAGATAATAATTACAGAATTGCTTATACTTTAGTCTTCTACTATAATTTTATTTCACTTCTATAGAACATTTATTTTGTTTTGCCAATGACACTATTTTGATTAAAAGACATTTATCAGATTAAAATGTAATTAAAAATTTGATTACATTTCATTTCACAAATGTAACATATTTTTAGATTTCTAGTTTATATAGGATACTTTATAGTACCATACACATAACCATAAATTAAACTTTAACTTGAAATAATTTTCTTCAGTGTAATAATTTTCTAAAAAAAAAGATCAAAAGTTAATGTTACGTATTGGATCAATGAGTAAATCCTGGTACGATTTTAACAATAATGAAGTCATATCATTTTTAACAGAAAACTTTTCTTATATATGTTACCAAAATGCAAAGCAGCCAGCAATTAAAGGTAACGTGTCTTTATAAAAAGAGAGGGTTCTGGAATTTCTCTTTGAACTGTGCATCATTTATTGGGAATCTTGTCACAACATGAATCGCTTTGGGGTGAACGCAATTGATTTGAAGGTTAAAATAAATTAATCTTGCTGTGACCTAATGCAATTTATTGGAAACTGGCCTTGGGAAACATGCTGACATTTACTATACTAGCTTAAAAATGCAGTGATGTATTTATGAATACCGTGTTCATCTTCACAAGCCTTTATTAATTATGGCATTTTAAATGACCCATTTAAATTTGTATTAGTTTTGCTAAGAGTTTGATGTTATTATCTCTCCATGGTAATAGCTACAAGTTTCATCACTTTTACATTAATAATATTGAGATGTTTGCTAAGTCAGAATTCCATTCTCCCTCCCTTGCCCACTGCTCCATCTTTATTCTCCTTATGCTGATGATTCAACCCTCTGAAAATGGCTTAAAGCTCTATCACTATAATGAGCTACAGAACATCTCAAAATAAATTATTCTAAAAGTATTGGTGTTCTTTAGGAAATGCTTTAAAGTCTCAATTAGATGGATGATCAATGGCAAATTCATTGATCAGAGAAAATCCTTTAAATATCTCAGGATGTATTCTCATTCTTTTGCCTGGTGGTCTAATCAAACAAGAGAGCTTCTAGTAAAAGCCCCAGAAGTATTATTTGCAATTGCTAAATTTGCAGGCCAATTTGGTAATAATTATATCCAGAAGCTATTAATTATTTAAAGCCAAAGTTCTGTGTTTGATGCTGTATGGTGCTAAGCTATGTATTTACAAGGAATCTATTAGTTTAGAAGCAATTCAATCAAAATTCTTGAAAATCTTACAACACTTTTTTGTTCCTTATTCAACTTCTAATGCTTATCATCAGCACCTATCACTTATATACATAGAGGGGGGAAAGAGCATGAGAGGGAAAGAGAGAGAAAATCTGCAAGATGGCAAGATCAGCATTTTGTACAAGACAGTCTTTGAGTTATGATGGAAATTGGGACTGGAATTGCCATCATTAAGCAATATGATCATAAAGCATGATGTCATGTGCCCACATCACTGAATGGCAGACGCTATAGTACTAATTCCTAATGATTTGCAAAAATCTTAGGCCACACACGCTTCGTTGTTTTAGCAAAGTTTTAATGACCATCCATAATTATTTTTTGGTCTCTGTATTAAGATTCAAACAGAAAATATAGGAAATATGTACAAAACATTTAAACACAGTTTTCAGAATGAAATGATTTCTTCAGGCAAAAATCAGTATTTAGTTTGACCTCCCTTGGCTCTAAGCACATCTTGAACTCTTTTGGGGAGACTGTCCTGAAGTTTCCTGAGGTAATCTTCTGGTGTATTGTACCAGACGTCTTTCAACACTTCCCAGAGTTGTTCTTTAGATTTTGGTTGTCTAGTATTTCTTTTTTTGCCCAGGTGATCCCATACTGCCTTATAATATTCAGCTCCGGACTCTGTGGAGGCCAGTCCATGACTGTCTGTGTTTTATCAGCCGTTTTCCTTGCTAAATACAATTTAACTGCAGTAGCAGTGACTTGGGATCATTATCATGCTGAAAAAGAAAAACAATTGGACCCCAAAAATTCATCATTCCATAATACTCTTTTCCACTGATTCAATCTTTGTGAGCTTTAGCATATCTTGGCATTTTCATCCTGTTCCTCTTCTGCAAAAATGGTTTTCTTGGCTGCTAACCTTCCACACAGACCATTCCTGATCAAGCTTCTTTGAGTTGTACAAGGGTCAACTTGGCATCCCAATGAAGCTGCCAGATGCTGAGCCAGGCCCTTGCTGGACTTCCTCCGGTCTCTCAAAGAAGACACTCATCACTCTCATCAGACTTTGAAAACTTCCTTGGCCTTCCAGAACTTTTTTTGTCCTTGACCTCTCCTGATTCCTCAAATTTCTTTATAACAACTTGAATACCACATCTTGAATATCCAGTTTGTTGATTTTCCTTTGAGAGTGGCTTTGCTGATGCAAAAGAATGATTTTATGTCTGTCAAATTCTGTGATCTTTGGTGTTTGGACTGGAATGATCTGACTGAAAGTTGGTCTTATTAGCAAGCTTCCAGTGAATTACACTCAAAGAACAAGTGTCTGTGCTATATGTATGTAATGCACAAGCATTCTTGTACAAACTTGGTGTAATAGACCTTTTTGTGCAGCAGTCATTTTGGCATGAAATAATAGGACACATACAGGTGTTAGCAATGCCAGTACTTTGGGTTCCCTTCCATTTAGGTTTTCCGGTATCCAGGTGCCTGCTGTTGCTCAAGTATAAAGGGAGGTCACACTAAATACTTGCTACTTTAGCCTATGGAAGCTGTTTTTTCACTTTTTCCTGTTTTTGAATACCGCATAAAAGTTTCCTGTACTTTCTGGTTGTATTCTAATAAGGAGACTGAGGCCTATTATTTATGGTCATTATACCATTGCTAAAACAACACATCCAAAGGTGGCCTAAGACTTTCGCACAGTACTGTATATACAACCCATTTAATTTTTATATACATTGTTAAAGGATCAAATTGCACATATAAGCAGGCACAAAACCAATTTGAAACAAAAATTATTTTCTTGCATTTTCCCAATTTGACTCAGTATGATCTACTTCAGCTGTTATTGAAAAAGAGGAGTCTGAGTAGCATAACTGTTATAACATTTGTCTGACATGTAAAACACCACTGGTGAACCATTTCATCATTATTTCAATCATTTGAGAGAAGGATTTTAATGACTGAAAAGTGATAATGACTTATTTTTTTAAAAAAAGTGGAGCAGAAAGGAAGGTCAAGAGAAAAAAATAGTTTCTTTTTCTAAAAAAATCCTGTCAGATTTTGAACCAGTAACATTCTACATGATAGGCAAGTCTTGTAGACATGCTATTGATCTTGATTTTCTCAACAATATTTGAAGGAACAATTTTAATACTATAGGCTGGCAATCACTGACTCAAGTGAGGGGTTTTTCTTGTTTCTATCTACTTGCAAAATTGACGTTAGCCTTCCCAGGTAGATCAGACAGGAAACATGACCAGATGAACTAATTCTACTTTATTGTAAGGCTACATGAAAAGAATCTTGAAAGTCTGAGAGTATAAATCTTCCACCATCTCCTTTATAGCTTGAGAAGCTAAGGAAGGTCCCTTCTGAGCCTCATTCTCTGCCATTATGCAATTGCAGATTATGCCCTCTTATCTGACCATTCCCTAGATAGCATTTCTTCACCCTATCTTTCAAAGTCTTTCTTACATATCATTACATAGCCAAAAGACACATTTGAGGTGGGCTGGAGGTGGATAGTTGAATGTCTTTTCCAGCCCACCAGGAACAATTGGCTGCCTCTAGTCATGTCAGGGCAGCCCAGTAATGCAGATACACCCCAAGTGTTTACAGAAACCAGAATGATCAAGAAGACTACTATTCAAAACTGGACATGATGGAAAAGAGAGCAAAGAAGAGCAAAAAGGAACAGATGTAATTAGTGAATAAAATACTCACTAATTTCTACCCACAAAACTCTTTTTTAGGTATTTTCTCTCAAATTTCATTCTTGTATGGAAGGCCATTTAAATTAAAAACAATATTAAAAAGGAACAACCACAGAAATAAAACTTGGTGGGAGTGAAATTTTCCAAGCTACGATTGCTTCTAATTTTCAGACTCACCAAAAATAAAAATCCATATTAGAGACATTCAGGAATAAAAAGGTAAAAAAATTTATAAAATATTCATTAGGATATTGCAAATCATTAGGAAATGTTAGGAAAAAATATATCTTCACTATATACCTTCATGTCTCCTTTATTTTAGGGTATTTGCAAAGCTTTGGCTTTTACAAAAAGTCTAAGCTGTTTATTAAAGTTTTGTTGTACCACAAGATTGAGCGGCTCTATTCTTTCTGTTAATGGTTAATGCTCCATTCATTACTAAATATCAGTAAAGAAATACAAGCTAGATTATAAACCTTCATTTCAAAAGTAACATAGAGAAAATTATAAATATTGTCTCATCATTTCCAACTCTGTATCTGATCTAAGGAATAAAGAATCTCGTTTCTTTCAAATTCTCCTTTGTTACCTGCCCAAGATTCATTTTAGATTAATCTTTTATTTTGCTTTATTTCTAAAGGACATCCATTACTTTGCACTAGATAAGGGTGAATTGGCACTAGCTGAAGTGGCAAAGAAAAAAGCTAACAACATTGACACAGAATCAATAACTACTGGAGTTGGTAAGAATGAACATTGGTTTTAAAAATAGCTTTTTGTTTTAATCAATACTTGTTCTTGTATCACTGTCATGTTATACTTGTTGTAGGGATATTGGTTAATTGGAATTGTTTTTGGTTGGGAGAACGATGTTGTCATCTTTCTGAAGAAAGGAAAACATACAGAAACAGCCTTTAGATATACAAGTAGAAATGGCAGCATTTTTGAATTCCTCAAATATACAAGACTTCTTAACAAATAAAGGAATTAGAACAAATTATATTATATTGCATATTGAAAACAAAAATCTAGATCATGAAATTCATATTGACAGTTATACATTATATTTAAGGGGATATCCTCAGTTTTTCCCACACATTATATTTCCTTTAATGTATTTAATGTACTACCATTTCATCTGCAGATTATTTTATTCTAAAATATATGTGTTAGTCCATACACCATCAGCTTCTTTAAAAAGTTCATAGCTGGCAAGATTGGACCTATCTCAACTTTATGAAGAAAAAATCAGTGTTCTTAATATATTTACAGTTTGGTACATATTGATAAATCCAAAATATCCCCATTTCTTAAGATTTATTATAG
>JANHZU010000413.1:221273-231451 GCA_032468055.1 Acrochordus granulatus
GTTTCCTATGGGAAACCTCGTTCCGCTGTACGAGCATTTCGCGCTAAGAGCGTTCTTCCGGAACGGATTAATCTCGTTTTATAAGGCACCACTGTATTGTATTCAAAGATGGTATAGGCTGAATAGGTTAAAGTGGTAAAATGAGGCTACATTCCTCGTTTTTTCCATTAAACAAATTAACATTAAAATAAGCATCCACATTCAGATAGGAAGCCCACTGATTGAACAATTCTTGATTAGATCCCAAACAAGAATTGAATTTGGACATTTTTTTTGTTCTAGCCAGTTAGTGAACTTAGGAGAAATGCTCAGTGATAAACCTGAAAAATTCAATCTAGCTTTTCAACTGACAATTGTAATTTGTGTAAAGAAGATTTTGCAGAATATGCTTGTTAAAGAAATGTAATTAACATCCTGTAAATTATTTTTGAGTGAAATGATGGAATAAAGTTAGAAAGGCCTCTCAGAATGTTAATAATGGATTAATTTATCATATCTCACATTCTCAAAAAAATTATAGTTCATCTGTCTAATTTTTTTTATTTATTTCAGTTTGGGATAAATTCAAATTTACCAGTTGGGAAAGCTTCCTAGAAATTCTTATTAACAAAATTGTTGGAACATAAGCTAAAGCTCCGATCCTTATATTAGAAAGATTATAATTATGACAAAGTGACATCAAGACAGATTCACTCATAACTTAAAGTAAAACAAAAACTAGCAGGATCCCAAACTCATATTGAAGATTAATAACAATATTTTTTATTAAGAAGATAATATAGAGGTAGTACTTGACTTATGATCACAACTTGGACATGAAACTTGGTCATTTAGTGAAGTGCTTTTGAAGTGAGATGTCACATGACTGCTCAACAACTGAGTTTTCAGCAGTTCCGGTGGTTGTTCAGTGATCTTGCAGTTTTAAGTGGAATCTCAGGTAAGGAAGGTGGGGTGCTCAAGAGTGTGTGGGAGGCCCTGGGAGGCCTGCCTACAGGCTGCACATGAATTGGGTGTGTTCTACAGTGTGGTGCAGAGCTGCAGCTGCCCATGGAAGTCTCACTGCCCATCCAGCCCATCAGTGCAACCAAAGCTGCTGCAACCTGAAAAACCTTATCACCCACCAGGCCTTCAAGGAAAAGCAAAGTGTCCCATTTACCTTTGCTATTTTTCTTTACCATTGGACAGGCATTCCAAGTCTATGCGAGACATGGCCTACTTACTGAGGCCACTTCAGTCCATTCTCCTAGTAGACTCCTTTGAAAGCCTGCTTCTCTAAATTTTGCGAGTTGGAGAAGGAGGCTACAAGAGCAGGCTCCATTCTCATGGTGCTCTGCAAATATCCTTCTCTAAATCATACAATTCTGTGCTGGTGGGCGAGGAGGACAGTGAGTCTTCCTGGACCATAGCAGCTTTGTTTGTACTAGCTGAGATGGGTAGCTGAGATGGCATAGGGAAATAGGGGGTGGGTAGCTGAGGTGGCATGGGGAAATAGGGGGAAAGTGGGAGATGGAGGAGAGACAATTACTGCCCCTGCAGTTGTGTAGGCAGGCTGCCAACTGCCTAAATTTTTATTATGTGGTCATGCGGGTGCTGCAATGGCTGTAACTTTGGGACAGGATGTAAGTTCAAATGGTTTAATGGTCATAAGTCAAGGACTACCTGTATAAGCAGCACACATGCTATTATATGATTCCCAGAATTACTTGTTCGTGAGATGGGCATCTGTATCAATTTGAGCAATAAATAAACAAATATACAATCTTATGCTCTCCTTAAAAACAACAAAAAAGCAGCTAAGACCAGAAACAGGGCTGCTAATTAAAAGGCTAATAGCTGGACATGTTTTTTCCTTGCCTTCCAGCTATGAGCCATCCGACTTCAGAGAATGCCTGTTCCTTCTCAGCCAGACAATCCCCTTAGCCGTCCAAGGACGTATGGAGTGATTCCCAAGAGCCTCTTTTTCAATCTAAGAGGCTGATTGATTCCAGGATCTACCGAGTCAACCCACCAAAAGCCTTTCAATATGACAATGTGCATTCTGTTCACAGCACCATATCCACTGGGAACACCATCAGCTCAAATAGTTCAAAAACTGAGTCAGCTTAATGTGAATTTAAAACAGGTGACAGATCAGATGGAAACCTTTCATATGAGAGTTGAACAGACAGAACAACTAGTGGAGAGAACTGAAGACAATCAAGTACTCCTTAAACTGAGATTAAAAGAAGTCTTTTTCAGAATAAGGGGTTTGCCAGAAAAAATATAGAAAAATAATTTAAAAGAAATAATTGTGGCTGCTTTGGCAAAGTTTTTAGATTAGGAATCTCTGAAGATGTTGAATGAAATAGAAAAAAATTACAAGGGGAACTCTCTGCCAGCTTTGTAAAGACACCTGCCCAGGGATGCTATAATTCAATTTGTAAGGAGTTCTACCAAAGATCAAATACTACAAAAACACTTTCATGCAAAATTATCAATTTTTTTTTGAAGGAAAAGAATTTAGTTGAAAGAAATTCTAGTAAGAATTTTAAGGAAGAGGAAGAATTACCTTTTTCTGACAGACGTTTTAAAGAAGAATAACATCATCGGTTTTAAAGATTTTTAATGGATTTAATTGGTTTTTATTGCTCTATTGTTTCTATTGTAAGCCGCTGAGAATTGTTTGATTTTGGCAGCATATAAATCTAATAAATAAATATTTAGATGGAACAGATAGGAAGGAGTAATTTTTAATTACAAACAGCAGAGATTCAGATTTAATTCAATATAAAGGCTGCAGACTTTTTGGCTAGATTCACAGATGATCTGAAATTACCTATGAAATTACCTAAGACTGGTACCTCCAATCTAGGGCCACAAGGAAATGAATAATTCAAGAGGGACAGTTTGCAGAGATGGAAGGAACCAAGGATCGTAAAAATGGAAAACAGCTACGTAACTTGGAATATTAATGGAGCCAACTCCCCTCAGGAAAGGAAAAAAAGTTTTTCATTATTTATGTAAATTAAATTAAGATGTATATCTGCAAGAAACTCATATTAAGAAGATGCTAAATATCTGGAAAATAAAAATGTGGGACAAACTTTTATATCTGCATATAAAAAAAGATCAATGGTATGGTATTGTATATAAAACCACATCTGCAACCTCAATTACTGTTTTCAGATGATCAAGGAAGATTTGTGATTGTTCAAACTGAATTTCAAGGGATGAAACCAATCGTTATAGGGATTTATGTTCCTCATCAAGAAAAAGCTAATTTTTTTGAACAATTATTGATTGTAATTTTGGAATTTTCATATCAAAATTGGTGTATGCTAAGAGACTGGAATGGTGTTGTATTCCCATATATACCACTAAAAATATAAAGCTGAACCAGGGGAGATTACCCTAGTCTTTTTTTGATATAATGAACAATTTGAAGTTGATACTTTCAAATGATACTGATTTTAGTTAAAGATTTTATATTTTATATTAGTTAGTTAAAGATTTTATATTTAAACAGTGACAGAAAGATATCTCCAAATTTATATGGCAACGTAAGAAACCAAGAATAAGATTTAAATTGTTACAAGATGCAAAAGAAAGAGGTGGTTTAGGATTACCAGATTTTAAATTGTATTATGATGTTGCTTGGTTTGGATGAAAGAATAGATTACATTAAAAAATATAAGACTTTTGGAGCTGGAAGTCATGAACTGGGGTTCGGATGGCATGCTTATATATACAGTAGTATGAAAAGGTTAAAATTAACCCAGTGTTTAAATATCATCTTGTAAGGCGTAGCCTTGCCAGGGTTTGGAATAGATACAGAGGGATTCTGTTACTGAAGATTCTACCGTGGCTCTCTCCACATGAAGCCTTTTATAGGAGGGAGATGAAAAAAAACCCTAAATGGATGATGTATGCAGATATATTACCCTTTGTTGATGGAAAATATGAATTAAAATCAAGAGAGGAAATAATAAATAATGGTTTTATATATCATTGGTTTACTTATAATCAAATTTTTGAAAGGTTCAAATTGGGATAAAAAAGCTATACTTTTGCTCATGAAAGGATGGAATTGATTTTATGTAAGGGAGATAACCATTTAACAGCAAATGTAAAAGTTGTTATTGAAACTTAAATTAGAGGATGAATATGTTAAAGAGTGCATAGTGAAATGGGCTAAAAATGTTTGTTATAGTATTACATTGGATCAGTGGGAGTATGCATGGTCTAATAGTATAAATTTTACTTTGAATTATGGACTTGGAGAGAACTTCTGTAAAATGATATATAGATGGTACTTAATCCCTGATCAAATTGTCTAAAATGAACAATGGGATATCTACCATATGTAGTGGAATTGTAAAGAGGCCAAAATATTGGTTAAATTTAATAGTTGTTACGCAAAAGATTTTTAAGAACAAATTACTAATGAAACCAGAAGCTTTTATTTTAGGGATAATGGAGTCACATTTTGAAAAGCGATATGGAGAGCTTTTTTTGTATATGATATCGAAAGAGACAGTGCCAGAATTTGGGAAGACAAAAAAGTTCCTACAGTGGAAGACTGGTTATTAAAACTGATAGAACTGGAAGAGATGGCAAAATTCACAGCCTTCCTGAGAGATAATAATCTAAAGAAGTTTTGGACTGTTTGGAAACCATTCCAGGACTCTCTGCTGATATACTATATATAATAAAGGGATTTATGGAGAAGGGTTAGTGGAATAAAGTTGGAATAAATTAGTTTTAATTTCCTTTTGTTTATTATAGATTAAGCATAGTTATATTAATTAGACTTCTCTTAAGATTAAAGTGTATGAAGGGAATATGCTTTTTTATTAGATTGGAGAAGAGATATTAATGTAGACTAAAGTTTGGAATATTGTATTAGTGTTATATATATATTGATTTGCATTTAGTTTAAATGTGTGTTTTGTTTTGTCAATATGCCTTCAAAGACTGCCACAAAAACCCTTGGGGAGGCATACCTGGTATTATATTCTGCCCATGTCTCAATACTTCCAATTTCTGATCACTGAATCTTATTTCGGTATAATTACGTACAGAGATAATGTCAATGGATGATTTTAATCCTTGCACTTTGATCTCCAACTGTCTCCATTTCTTTGCCTGTCTGCCTTGGGCTATCCTTGCAATAGTTGTTGCCAATTGTTCTATGATATCACTGCCATAGTCCTTAATACACTCCGCCCTCCGTCTGTCAATGGTACCATGGTAATTGCATATCTGTTGTTGGCAGTTGTCAATCAACACTTTAATCATGCACTTGGCGAAGGTGTTCGCTACTTGTCTCCCCAACTCGGTGTTAACTGGTATGTGGTAGTTTAGGCATTTTGGATGTGTCCCCTCCCATATATAGCTATGTAAAAACCACAATTGTTCGTAAGTTGTTGCTTGTCTCTCATTGTCTTTCATTAGGAAGTGCTTACAACAATGCCAAGAAGACCACTGGAACATGACATCAAACAGTGGCATCCCCTACCACTGTTGTGGTTTTATCATATTGAAAGTCTTGGAGGCGATGGAATGGCTTCTCTGCAAATATGGTGTTGAGGTAACTCACCACTTCAACGTGACATCCAGAAACAGAATGATGTCCTGTAAAGATTGAATTGACCCCACAATCAAGCAGGGGTCATACATCACAGCATGTGCGAACTGTACCAGCGCCTATATAGGGCAAACAGGGTGCAAGCTTAGCATTAGATTGTATGAACACGTGGCAGCCATGCGCTGGCATGACCTGAACTTCCTGGTTGCCATGTATGTCCAGGAATACAAATACACATTTGTCTGACAACAGCAATGATCATTGGGCACATAGGTAATAAGACTGCAAGGAAGCTGATGGAGGCTTGGGAGATAAGCCCTGCCTCAGTCAACCAATGCATAGACCTTCCCACTGCCTACCAATATCACTCAAAGAAAGAAAAATGGGGAGGAGTTAAACACCCCCTGTCCCATTGATGGTAAATGAAGGGTCAAAGAAAGAAAAGGTGTGCGAAGGACAACATCCGAGTGAGTGATTCAAGGGGAGGAGGAGATGATTTAATTGAACAGGCATTTAAGAGCTGGCCACTTCCATTTGGTTTGTAATTATCGTTTGCAATTGCAGCGGTATGCATATGTCTGTCTTTCTTAGTCCTCTGAAGATGACCTTCAATGGAAACTTGAAATCTAAGGCAACAAAAAAGTCCACTTTAAACCCAATGACTGGAATGAATCTATCAATAAGACACAATAATTTAGTTCCCAAGATGAGATCGGAAACCAGAAATGAAAAGGATTTTGACAGCTGTTGTTGATTAAATATGTATTACCAGAATGCAAGACAAAAATGACAATGAGTTAGATGTTATACAGCTAAAATAGCATTATATAATACTCTATAAAGAGTTCATTCACACATTTATGACAAGAGAATCACTGTATGTGATATTATATGGTTGAGAATTCAAAATCATTGTTGAGAATTGCTTAATCTTAGAATTAACATATGAACTATAAGTTCATTTAAAAAGATAAATTATTTCAGTCCCACATAATATGCAATAAAATTGACATAATTCACCCCACAGCAGCAAAATAACACTGAAAATTCTTCAAGCATAACTTACCATAAACAAGTCACGGGCACCTATATCAATTGCTAGCAGAAAAGCCTTTTCAAATCTTTGGTGCCTATAGGATGAACAGAAACAAAAATAATTGAAATCTGTGGCATAAATTACATGTAACAGACAAAAATATGTAATGACAGCCATGAGTTCTAGTCCTGCCTTAGGAATGAAGCCAGTAGGGTGACTTTGGGCCATTCACTGCTTCTCTTAGCCCTAGGAAAGAGGTAAGAGAAAATCACTTTTGAAATTTTGCGAAGAAAACTGCAGGGACTTGTCTAGGACTTAGAAGTCAGCACTAACTCAAAGGCATCCCTCCCAAAGAAAAAATAAACCTAGAAGAAAAGAAGAGGCAAGGAAAGAGAGGCACCTTATTTATAGAAGTCAAATTCCAAATTCACCTCCTTTTACACTTATGTGCAATGTAAGGATGTTTCAGAGCAAACAAAGAGCTAAGACCTCACCACCTCTATTTCTGATCGTTCTCCACCAAAAGTTACTTTTCTTCATAAAACAAGCATAATAGATTTGTATTCAACATACAACCACCACACCTCTCTATATTGAAATATTTTTGCAAAATGAAAGATACGGTTCTACTTATGATCCATTCTCCCACAAATCTTGCCACTGTGCAGCAACATAGTGGTGGTGATGGGGAGGCCTGAGAGAGAGAAACTGTGTCAGCTTGGCCAGGCAGCCATGCATGTGCTACAGGATACCAGATTCCTGGGATCTGGTACTTTGTAGCCAGGTCTCTCAGGGGAAAATGCCACAGGAGTGGGAACAATTTATAGGAGTGACTTGCAACCTTCTCTGCCAACATCCCCATTGACTTTGCTTGTGAGAAGTTGGCCAAGAAGATTGCAAATGGCAGTCATGTGATGGGGACATTGCAACCATCATAAATGTGAGCCAGTTGCCAAATGCCTGGATTGCGATTTCATGATGACAGGGGTGCTGGGACAGTCAGAACTTTGAGGAACAGTCATAAATATCACTCATTCAATCCTGTTGTAACTTTGCTGACAAGTAGTTATGAACTGAGGATACCTGTATATACTTAATTAATTATAGAAATACCTTTGATTATATTGACTATGTCAAGCTGAGAAATGTCCTTAGGAAAGTGGTAATCCTAGAACAATCCTAGAATCCTAGAAATGTCCTCATGTGAACCATCTATATTTCTTGGGAAGCCACATGCCAGACAAGAACATAGCAAACCAGACTGATTATACACCTTGTCCTTATTTATTCAACCTATTTCTTGAATCCCCTCAGTGAGGCACCACCTTTCTGGGTTAGGGGACTTGTGTGCTTCAAAGAAGATGAGAGCTATGCCAGAGGTTCAACCACACTGGACAGATCTCATCAGAGGAGCCAGACAAAGAGTGTCTCCCACCTATAAAAATATGAGATGTAATTTACAGAAATCCGTATTAGCTCGGTCGGGACCTGGGTTAACAAGCACCATGCTAGATGTTGTTGGGGTTCCTAGACAGTATCCTTGCCAAGAAACCCCCATGGATAGCAACAAAAGTCTTAAAAGAGGACGCCAGAAGATGAGCCTCTCAGATCAGAAGGAATTACAAATAGATCCAGAAAGAGTGAAGTGGCTGGGCCAAAGCCAAAAGGAAGCTCAGTTGTGGATTTGACTGGAGGTGAAGGGGAGGTCCAGTGCTGTAAAGGGCAATATTGCATGGGAAGCTGGAATGTAAGATCTATGAATCAAGATAACCTGGATGAGGTCAAACATGAGATGGCAAAACTGAACACAAGCATCTTGGGAATCAGTGAACTAAAATGAACAGGAATGGGTGAATGAACCACTGATGCCAAAGTGGCTGAATTTGACTTAGTTCTATGAAGACGTATAACAACTTCTAGAACACACACCAAAAAAAGATGTCCTTTTCATCATCGGGGATAGGAATGCTAAAGTAGGAAGTCAAATGTTAACCAGAGTAACAGGCAAGTTTGGCCTTGGAGCACAAAATGACACAGGGCAAAGACTAATACAGTTTTGTCAAGAGAACAAGCTGATCATCACAAATCCACTTTTCCAACAACTCTGCATATGGACATCACCAGATGATTGATACCGAAATCAGATTGATTGTATTCTTTGTAGCAAAGATGGAGAAGATCTATACAGTCAGTAAAAACAAGACCTGGAGCTGATTGTGGCTCATATCATGAGCTTCTTATTGCCAAATTTAGGCTGAAATTAAAGAAAGTAGGGAAAACCACTATGTATGACCTCAGTGATATCCCTTATGAATACAGTGGACGTGAGGAATAGATTTAAGGGATTATTAGATCTGGGAGACAGAGTGCCTGAGAAACTATGGACAGAGGTGTGTAACATTGCACAAGAGGCAGCTACTAAAACCATCCCAAAGAAACAGAAATGCAAGAAAGCAAAGTGGCTGTGTGAGGTTTTAGAAATAGCTGAGGAAAGAAGGAAGGCAAAAGGCAGGAGAGAAAGGGAAAGATATACGCAAATGAATGCAGATTTCCAGAGAATAGCAAGAAGAGATAAGGCCTTCTTAAATGAGCAGGGCAAAGAAACAGAAGAAAACAATAGTCTGGGAAAGACTAGAAAGCTCTTCAAAAAAATCGGAGATATCCAGGGAAGATTTCATGAAAAGATGAGCATGATAAAGGACAAAAATGATAGGGACCTAACAGAAGCAGAAGAGATTAAGAAGAGATGGCGAGAATACACAGGAGAGCTCTACAAAAAAGATCGAAATGTCCCCAATAACCATGATGGTGCGGTCACTGACCAAGAACCAGACATCCTGGAGTGTGAAGTCTTAGGTTACCTTCTATATATATATATATATAGAAAGTCTTAGGTTACCTTCTATATATATATATATATATAGAAAGATAGCTCTTCTGCTATCTTGTTGGCATGGATTTTTAAAGTGTGAATATAATAGTCCTAAAACAGTAACATTTTTAATTGAATGACTTCAGAAGTTAAAATTAAGAGATAGGTGCTGTTTTTTACAATATATTATAATGAGTAGCAAAAAGGTGAGCTCTCTGAATTACTTCCCAAAGAAATGAAGTTAAGAAATGAAATGAAAAAAAAATCATTTAAACACATGGGCTGATTAAAATGACAATTAATGTTCTCTTTAAAAGGATATTTCAGCCAAATTTGTTGCAGAGGAAACTGATTGAAAATGTACATTGATTAGACATGGGGCCAGGATCCAAACTGTATGCAGAGAGAAGCACAGAAGCCATCTCCAAGTTTGAATCTATTTCCCCATTTATAGTAAAATCTGGACTGATAAACACATAGACATGTCATTATCTTGAAAAAGAAGTGGAAGATTGGTTGTATGGTCAAAGGACCTGTAGATATACAGGTTTTATTTTATACCTTTTCCTGTATACAGTGGAGGTGAGGAATAGATTTAAGGGATTAAATCTGGTCAAGTACCTGAAGAACTATGGACAGAGGTGTGTAACATTGCACAAGAGGCAGCTACTAAAACCATCCCAAAGAAACAGAAATGCAAGAAA
>JANHZU010000413.1:272615-287557 GCA_032468055.1 Acrochordus granulatus
GTGACCCAAGTGATGCTGTCCTGGCCCTGACTCGGTGCCTGGAGGCTGTTCAGGACTGGATGGGGAACAACAGACTTCAGTTGAACCCTGGCAAGATGGAGTGGCTTTGGGTGGCGGGGGGGTCCGGGTCCTAGGACATTTCCATCCTTATCTCTTGATGGGGTTGCACTACTCCAGATAGACCCAGTGTGTAACTTGGGGGTTCTCATGGATTCGTGACTCCCACTTGAAGAGCAGGTTGCGAGTGCAGCCAGGAGAGCCTTTGCGCAGCTTCATGTTGTGTGCCAGTTACGCTCTTTCCTGGACCAGGAGTCCCTACACTCGGTCACTCATGCTCTTATCATCTCAATCCTGGACTACTGTTATGTGCTCTACATGGGGCTTCCCTTGAAGAGTATCTCCTTGCAAAAGGAGATTGCAGCTGGTGCAGAGTGCGGCTGCGTGGATGATTTTAGGGGCCAATAGATCGGCCCATGTAACAAAGTTCCTTGTGGAACTTTGTTCCACAAGCTGCACTGGTTACCATTTTGCTTCCGGGTACAATTCAAGTTGTTAACATTGACCTTCAAAGCCCTTCATGGCATGGGACCAGGCTCTCTGAGGAATCGTGTCACCCTGATGGGGAGCTCCTGACCCACCAGAAGCAGCAGAGGAGTCCTTCTCTGGTTCCCGTCGGCTAAGGAATTTTGGCTGGCGGGGTCTAGGAGAAGAGCCTTCTCTGCCATGGCTCCTGCCCTATAGAACATCTTGCCCCTCGAGCTGAGGGTTGCCCCCTCCCTGATGGCCTTCCGGAAGGCCCTTAAGACCTGGCTCTGAGAGATGATAATGAGCTCCAGGGGGTGCTCATTATCATCATGGAGGTGGCTGATGGATTCTTAGCCATCCTCACCCATTTTTATTTGTGAAATCCTTTTAGCCCACCTCGCTTGTCTGCCGGGTTTTTTATTTTGTTTTAATGGGTTTATTTTATCTTTAAGTGCTTTTAATGTATTGTTTTATTGCTGTTAGCCGCCAAGAGTCTTTGGAATTTGGCGGCATACAAATTTAATAAATAAATAAATAAATAGAAAATAAATTTCATCTACCTATCCCACCAGTCCTAATAAAAGGGGTTCTTTATGGTGCAACTGACTAGGAACCTACATTTGGCAGGCGCTAGTGGCAGGCTTTTTCTGCTGCAGCCCCTGCACTGTGGAATATTCTCCCCTACAAAAATGAGTGTGGCTTTGTCACTTTTAGACTTTCAAAGATCCCTTAAGACTTAGTTATGCTGGCAGAACTGGAGACCACAAGGAATGGGTGAACTGGTGAGGTGGCTCCATTACTGTTAATATCCTTTCACCTATTAATTTTGTTTTAGCTGTTTTTACAGTTTTTAAAGGTTTTAATATTTGTTAATGATTGTAGGTATTTATTTAGTTTTTCTGTATATCGCCCAGTGTCACTTGCTTGTAAATCGGGTGGCTATATAAATTAGATAAATAAATAAGAGCTGGAGGATGGGAAGAAGATTAATATGTCATGCCAGCAATTTTGCTTCTTTATCATTTTTGCTAGTTTTCAGTATGCAAGAGTGAAGATTATGGGGAAACAAGAACTGAAGAGTTGAGTTTATCTGAGAAGAGGCAACACAGTGCAGAAGTGTGGTTTTCAAAGAAATTCCACCAAAACTACCTTCTTGAAATCAAAACTGGTCTTGCTACCTTGGTTATGTCAGCTATTTGGGGTTTTATAGCACACAAAATGCTCTGCCCACACATAGTAAATTATTGAGCATTAAGAAAAATACCAATTCGTTCAACTCTTCACTATTTAAGCTGATAAACCTTTATATACAAAGAAAGAACTATCACTCCATTTTTAGAAAATTTCTAACTCAATTACTGTAATATTTAGAACATTAGTTGTTAAATTTAGTATCAATATTTAGTATCAATATTCATGAGAGACAGGAAAATAAAGGAAAATCTAAATCTTTAGCCAATTAAAAATACAGCAGAACAAACTAAGCTACCAATAATCCATAATTCAGCATGTATAAAATGTGAGACAATTGTCGTATTCAGAATCTCAACAGAACCTATTCTCATTGGCCTGAGAATGGAGTCTGACAATGTAATGGTAGTGTTTTATTTAAAAACTACCTTATCTAGATGTCTAAAATCAGGAAACTTATACCATCTTTTCTGACTAATACATTTTATTAAAAGGTTTAAGCTTTCATTAGCAGTAGCTTACATGATCAGATGCATGGAGATCTTACCTCAGTTTAAATATTCCATAATGACCACCATAGACTGACATGGTTCTCCTTCTTTAGTGGCTTTGATAATAGATTAATTTTGTTTATACTACTTGTTCACCCAAGGAGCATAGAATACAAATGGAATGAATGAAGAAATGTATGAAAACCATGTTTAATAAAAGAATTATATGAAGAAATCAATGAAAAGAAATGAAAGAGCCTGTTTGGATTTAGTGGTTGAGACACCAGGTTAGAGAGCAGGAGATTGTAAATTCTAGTCCCGCTTTAGGCACGAAAGATAGCTGAGTATTTCTGGACCAGTCATCCTCTTTCAGCCCAACTCAACTCACAGGGTTGCTGTGAGTTCATTTTAAAAACACAGACAGAAAGGCAGATTGGTCTTGGAGCAGTAGTTACCCTGTAAATCTCTGAATTTTTTATACTTCCAGGGACATTAAACAAGTGGACTATTTTTCATTCAATATACTGTAACAGACTAGATTACAGTTTAATCTGCAAGAGTGAGGTTGATAATCTTGCTGCCAGCAAGGTTAGCTGCAAGATGAGAGAAAAATGAGACTTTGATTTAGCTCATGGTTACTGAGTGTTTTATCTATTTTTCTTAGTATTTATTGTAAAGGTAAATGTTTCCCCTGCCAGTTGTGGCCAACTCTAGGGGGCAGTGCTCCTCTCTGTTTCCTAGCTGAAGAGCCAGGATTTGTCCAAACATGCTTCTGTGGTCCTGTGGCCAGCATGTCTATATGCTGAAGTGCACAGACGTTGTTACTTTTCCCACCAAAGGTAGTACCTATTTATCTACTTGCATTTTTATATGCTTTCAAACTGCTAGGATAGCATCAGCTAAGCAGACAACAGGAGCTCATTCTGTTATGCAGCAGCTCTTGGATCTCAAACTCAAGCTGTCAACTTCCCAGCCGACAAACCCAGCATCTTAACCCCCTGCAACACCATGTGCCCTACTTGAATTGTATAATAGTTAAAACCACAGTAAAAAATATGAAAAAGCAGTAAATCATATGTCCATGCTTAAAATTATTTGCTTACTTTTCAATCATCCCACATTCCAAGAGATATTCTTTAAGGACCACTGCCATAAATGCTCCCTTACTGGAGCAGATACAGTCCATTTTTCTGAAATGCCTCTTGCGGGTGGACATATCCATGCCAACTCCAGAAGTAAGGGCAGAGTTGAGTATATCCCCTGTACAAAGGTCACCAAGCAATTATAGTATTCAACTATTGGCTGAAGATATTATTCATGGACCTAAATAGATTACCCAAGCTGTATTTCAAAGAGTAGATACTTAACATGTCTTCTTGCCCTTGGACTGCCCATATCACAATATGGATTCTCTGTGCAACCTCTAATCCAATCAGATCTTGGATATTGCTGCCCAAGATGATATTGTGTCCTTAAATGTGCTAAGTCCTTGAAGTGGCTGATTCAACATAAATCAGCTTCCTAGACAGAAAAATTAACACCTTTTCTTCGAAAAGCTTTCTCTAGAGCATGTTTTGAATAACTAGATTCCATGATAGGATATGGAAGGTTCCATGAAATTCCATTCAAAGCCATGAAATTCCATTCAAAGAAAGACTGTATATGTGGCCCTCCAGTTCTTGAAGACATTGATTGCAAACTATAGTTGATGGAAATGATTGTACATTTAGATCCTAACTTAAAAACTAAAATACTGTATATTTGAATGTCCAAATGAAACTGTTTTACTTCTTGCATAGAATGAACCTGCATATAACTTGTAAGACTTTAATTTATTCAAAAAGCCATTTTGAAAAGGATAGACCAGTTAGTACAGACTGAGGTTGATTGCAAGGATAGTAATTTATTATAAATATGTCCTACTGTCTTCTCTGTATTGGTTTTATAGTTTTTTGATATGGTCAGACAACTAATCAATAAAATGTATTGTTACTGTACCACAATAAGGATGGATAACTTTACCGAGACAATAAGCTGTTGTGATTACTATCTTCTCTTCCTAATTTGTTGTTTTAATCTTTAAAAATTAAAAATAAATTGATTCAAATTGGAAATTCTGCTTCTACCCATTATGGCAGCACACTTTTAGTTTAAGGAATTGCAGAGAAGTACAACATTTGGGCCCCTGGAAATGCAGAAGTATATTTTTCCTTTCAGAAGTGAAATGCTGCAAGCCCTACTACAACTCCTACTGAATTATAACAATTGGCCAATTCTATACTCAGGTTACTGAGTATAGAATTACCTCTTTAACTGTACAACTCACTTCATTGTATTTGTTATTTTGATATATCTTTGTTCATCTTACTAAATTTTAAATGAATATTCATTCTCCCTGTTTGGAAGAAATTTAAGATGAAAAATAAGATGTAATAAATACATGATAAATCTAGACCTTCCTAATTATAATCTAACACACTTCACTCAATCATTACAACAACTGGATTTTATTATCAAGAATGTATGATGTTTAATATTATCTGAGTTAACTTTTTAGCTATAAATTTATCTTCTATAAGAGGAAATATTTCCTTTTTTCTATTTTAAATCTCCCATCATTCAGATTTACTATGTGCTATCTTATTATGTGAAAGAAAAAAAAAATCTCTATACACAATCTCTCCATACCAGGTATAATTTTATACACCTCACCTTTGTACACCATAAATCTTCTTAGTATCACTTTTTCTAAGCAGATAGCTCTAAGGAGAGATACTATGTCTTTTCATTTTTGTCCCATTTTACACTTTTTTCAGCTCTATGTTATTTTCATTAGTAGTAGTGTTAGACTAAAATTAAGTTGATTATCTTGCTGGAACACAGGATTCTAAATTGACTGGGAGTTAGGCTGACAAGTTATATTTTCCATCAAGGATGCCAAGTGCAGAATGGGGAGGTATTATAAAAATTCAATATGCAAGCTGGTATCTGAATACTTCCTGTCCCAATATTATGTATTCAGAGAGACAAAAATATGTAAAATTATATTTATACATACATGATGATCATTACAATTAGCAATTAAAAACATCATTGTATTCCTACAGTTCCAATACACAACAGCAATTGTCTAAAGCTATAACATAATAGAAACACAAATGGTTTTTCAATTGTAAGTATTAGATTGATTAAAGTATTAAAATATTATAATTAAACCTTAAATATTTTAAATTGTAGTAGATATTCTCATTTAACCTTTTTCTTGAATCTCTCTAGTTTTTCTGTTTTCTTAGAAATTCATATATATCATGTCTTTAGTCCAAAGAGGAGATAAGTAAACACATGCAAGATTGATTTGGAAAAAGAATTATCACCGCAAGCTATTCCAAACCTGCTTTGCAAAGATGCTATAGATGTATAGATTTGATGATGGCTACCAAAAGCCCAAATTTAGCAAATATAGAAAAGTGTGTATCATTTTAAAGTAAACAACATATCAGCTCTGTTCCTTGAACAGTGAACTGTCTTAAATCCATGTTATAGAGGTTAGATCAAGCTTGCAAATGTAACTGAGTATTGAAAAGAGGCCTTGAACTGAAGCAGCCTGGAAAATATATTAGATGTCTATCCTAGCAGTGAGTATTTCCAACAAAATCTATTGTATAATCTGGCAAGATATTTAGTGTAATTCATGAGAACTAGTCTTGTGGATACAAAATCCATGAAACAGAGTAATAACAGAAAAGCAACAGGACAAAAATAATGCTAGCTAAGAAAACTTTTTCTCATGTTTGTTATCTAATAACATTCTGAGGGTGGCAATGGATGAAAGGTAGCATATTTCATACTTACAATGCAGTGAAGACTAATCTTTTACTAATTTCCATTTTAAAAACAAATAATATGAAAACTTCTCTCTTTTCATTTGAAGAACATCTCCTATCTTATTTTAAATTGAATTCAGTTCCCTTTACCAATAGTCCAAATTTCCAAAAGAATACAGTGGACAAACCCTGTATGCTTCCATCTTGTATAAGCATGATGGTACACCCAGGCCTAGGCTGGTATTTCCAACTGAATTTGGCTTTTACATTCTATGCAAAGTTTGTAGTAATTCTGTTTTATGCATTTTGTTGCACAATATTATAATTTTATGCTCCTATATTGTGGCAGACTGGTGAATAATTACTTTATGATTTTCCTCCTTCATCAGGAATGAGAGATAGAATCCAAAAAAAGAGAAGATACTTTATCACTGATATAGCAGTGGCCTCTTAATTGGTTCAGATCATGTGTTTTCAAGGTTAAACATAATTTAGCTTAAGTCTGTCTAAAGTTTATCTTTGGCAACCATTTCTAAAATCTTATTAAGTAGACTAAAATTGTCCATCCACCAATTCACGTATCTTTCTTGACAGAGAAGTTCATATGAAATTCAATTTAAACATTACTGAAAAGATTTTATCTATACTTTACACAATGTTCCAACTTTTACTCAGCAACCATTTCCTCAATTATGATACAATTACGACATTTGAAAAATCAGTAAAGGCTGTACCTTAAAATCGAAGTTTGATAGCTTTTCAAGTCTTTTGTTTATATCTGGAGAATTTGCTTTTCTTGTGAATTGAATGGAACAGAGTTTGCTTTGTTCCCAAAATGAAAAGATCATGAAGCTTTCAGTAAACACAGCTGGAAGAAAAAACAACATCATTGTAATAACTACCACTGACAAAAAATAAATTACTGAAATCTCCAATGGCATATTGGAAGATAAAAACATATTTTCAGCACTATGTTTCAAATATATGACTTCTGTAAGTATTTCTCCTTGCTGTGTCTTGTTGAAAATGGTAAGTAAAGCTTAGGAAGCAGTCTAATATAATAAAATCAAACAAATTATGATATATATAATTTGCAGATAGGGTATTTTGCAATATTTCCTTTCTTACTTCGTTCCTTTTAAAGTTCTTTCAGAGAATAACCCCTTCTACAGTGGTTGTCACTGGGTGAATGAAAATATTATGGATATGCTGGAGTGAAGCATAAATATTTTTTTTAAAGTACCAAATGAGGGGAGCTATTACAGTGGCTTAATTGACTGTTTAGAGTTGTTAAGCCTTAAGAAAGACAAATAGGTAGTAGGTATTTGTTTGGTGGAAGCTATTTTCTCTTTATTCTTAAATTAGAGCATAGATGAAAATGAATGATACCAATTGGCTCTGCAGGCATCTGAAGTTTATCACTGCACTGTTTCTGGCTGGGGATGGGTTGAGAACAACACTGTAATGAGCATCAGCTCCCCTGTGTTAGAGCTTACAAAAATACAATAAATACATCCACTATAAGAAAAAAAACTATAAAAGGGAAAATAATTAAAAATTACCTCATAGACCTCATAAAATCAGAGCTCAAATAACCCCCCCAAACAACAGTAACATTTAAAAATAAAAACTCTTTCTTTGTTAGTCTTTTAGTAACTTTTAGCTACCTTTTCACACAATTTGCTAGCAGTGTTAGCTTTTGCACTTATATTAGGAGGACTAATAACTGATTCCAGACACATAATGTCTCAGGCAAGTGAACACTGGCTATCTACTTCTGATTGTATCCCAGAAAGTGTGGAATAAGACAATATATTTGAGCACCTCACCCCCAAAGGGAGCTCATTTGTGGAATAACCACAATAAAAACTATTTATCTATCCAAAACACCCAGTTTAATAGTTTAGAAAGGGAAGATTCATATAAAAACTTATTATCTGAACATGCACAGAGATTGAATTTACCTATTTTCTTACAGAAGAAATACTGTCCTTGGTCTTTCAAAAATGATTAGCTCTACAAGGGAGACTAGATCAGGAAATGGACTCCATATAACTATAAATGAGAGGCTCTAGAATCTTGCAGTATTTGTGTTCAACCTTCCTGTCTCTTACACCTCACTGAGGCAGGGAGGAGTCAGTTTGAGATTCTTTGTAACACTATCTCCCTCCCCAGAGCTTAAGAAATGCTTCTGCTTTTGTTTTGAAATGGCTCCTGAAGAAATTTTTTAATTGCATTTATTTGTCGCTGATCTCTCTCCTGTTCACGATGAACATTACCATTTTAGTACAGTGCATTAAGCCCACTTCCCAGCTGAACGGCAGAGTTCAATACCATCTCCATAGCTCTCTTTTCCAACTCAACATGATTATCAGGTCTTACACTGCTCCTCTGGCTATCAGAGTGCTGAGGGGACTTGACCGTTAGTTGGGAAGAACTCTAATTTGCTGATTTCTAAAAAGCCACCTTTCAACTTCCAATTAAGCTTGAAGTCCTTCACAGTGTATTATTCATTTGACCCACCTTCTTTGTGTTATTCAAATATTTTAAATACCTCTCTCATGAACAAAATGATTTCATACAGGAATTTTTTTTTCTTTGAGCCAGCTTCATCCAATATTAGTGACTGATACAGAAGGGATAAAAAAGACTCCCCAGATTTTTTGGTGACTGCAGAATTACATTTATTAGACTTATACACTGCCCATTTATACATAATTATATTCCAAATTCCAGGTATCCCACAAATGCTCTACCACATCTAACCAAGTTGTACTTATGTCACTTAACTGTCTTTTGCCTATAGAAAACACAAGGATAATACCATCTTAATTAACCAAGAAGTAAAATTATGTCTAATTCCAAGATGATAGATAAGACAACCTTGAGAAGAGATAGCCAAATATTATTGTGTCTAATTCTGGTATCACTAGACATCCTTTTCAAGGAAATTTTAGATATGAACTCTTACCTTCTGGCTAAAAGATCATACTCTTACTGGCCAGAAGTGAATTTATTTAAAACAAACCTTATCACTATTATATTATGATGTAGCATCAAATCTCTTTCAATGTGCAGTTCCAAAGCTTGTAATCCTGAGAAGCCAATCCAACAATACCTTTCAAATATATGTAGCTCACTGATATAAGAAGAAAATTTCATCTTGATTTCTTTTTCTTTAGCCCCACACTCCAACTCCTATCAAAATAGTTGGTATCACAGTGAACTGAAACATGTGAGCATCCCACTTTAAAGCAGTTCCTAAAGAAGTGCAAAAGTAATGAAAGTAAATGTTTATAGTGTTGATCCTCAAGCAAACTGAGTTATCCCAGCCCTCTAAGAATATGTTCACTCACTAGAAGTCTCCCCAAAAACCCTAATCTGAGCTTTAGGATCCAAGAGATGAATATAGTCCCAGGAGTTTTAGCTTTTTTCTGCTTCTATCACAATGATCCTTTTTGAGAAAATCTTGAAGATAACTCCTGCTGAGTGACTTCTGTGTACTCTAGAAGATGGAATATAACAGGCTAATCTTCAAAGAAGACCCATCCTTTTATTGCTTATTAAATAATTTTTACACTATAACTTTTGCTAACAGTTTCTGTTTCCTTGATGGGCCTTCTGTAAGATACTCACTGTTCAATTGGAAAATGGTAACTTTGCTCTGCTGGAGGGCAGACCTTTGTAGAACTGACTGAGACCGCCATTCCCAATAGTACTGGCCTGCTTATTTGCTCTTATTGATAATTCTTTTTGTACACCTCTACAAAAAATGGGGTTAATTATAACAATTTCAATTAAAAAAATAAATCCAGCAGAGCTAACTTTTTACCATCAGCTTATTAAGCATTATAAATGAATTATATGACTTTAATTAAAAATGATACAAATGGAGGTGCAAGCTGAGCGGCAAGTTGGGTAATCAACATTCGATCAATGCATCATTTTATAAGATCTGACAGAGAAATATCCTAACTTCCTTCAAGGAATTCTATATGTCATGAAGGCAGCTTTTGACTTGGTCAAAAGGCTATGGTAGAATCAAGCACCAATATTCAGAGATTACTGATTACTCCAGCATATCAGGGTCCTGCATGGGAATACCTACATGCAAATCAAATGTGCTGTCATAGGAGGTCTCTCTGCAGTAATCCTCACTTTAAACAGTGTCAAACACCCTAAGGGGAATCTAACAGTATCTTTATTCCTCTGTTTAATTTTTATACTGACTACATAGGACAGGCATTTTCCAAAAGTGAATTTCAACCTCCAACATTAAACTGTATCCATCTTCTTTTTTATTGATGATGTTACTGTTCTTTCTCATATTCAGTATGATTTTGACAGGCTCTAGCAACATATTACCATGATGAAAAAGTAAAAATTATTTAAAAAACAAATTTTTTTTTAATAAGTGGCATGCTGACTGCTACCATAACCAGGAAATTAATGGCATTCCAACTGAAATTCATTTCATTGTAATTGAAATTCATTGTAGGAACTTTATTTCATTTAACATTGCTTGGAAGCAACAAAACCTTTGAAACTATATCTAGTACCCAAAAGTTTTCCAATACAGTAATTAATTACTGAGGTTTTTTGCTAACGATTTCATTTCTGTAGCAGTCAAATTATAAGATGCTGAGTTTTCTTCTGCGTAAAGCACAACTTTGCACAACTTGCAGAAGGATGCCAACATTTAGAATTTGTTATTATTGTAACTCCTGATCTTCTAATATGCTAATTCCTCATTTCATTTTATTATGGTATTATTTTATTTTCCATTTAGATTATTTGATTGTAAATTAATTAGCTAAGTAAATCTAATTATACTGTAAGCTTTACAACTAATGTGTTTATTTTAAATATGAAATCATTTTAACAGCAATATCTTCGTCAAAGCCTTTGTGAGAGTGATTTGGAGTTTACTGTATATTAGTTTTTACAACACTGCCTATCCATATCATTTTTTTTATAGAATAAGGCAGTGGATTTCCACTGTCTTTTCTTGGGATTCAAACTTCCAGTACTATATCTTCTAAAACTCATTTTCTGCTGGTCTCCCATAAAAATTGTAATTAGGACCAATTCTGTTTAGATTTGGGGAAAATTGGCCAATGTCAGCTAGGTGCTGCCACTTTCCAAATCCTTTCAACAATATGGAACTAAAATAACAGTTTGCTTCCTCCTATAAGGCTCTCCTTTCTTTAACTAAGAGGAAAAATATCATTTTATGTAATTATGTGGATTCTCAGGGGTTTTTTTTATACAAAAAGACAACAAGTGGCTTCAGAAAGAATAGAGGGTATGTGGCAAGATAGAAAACATGGAGATGGAATCCTTTTCTTTCCAGCTATTTGTCTATGACCTTTCTCTCTCAAACAAAAAGATATGGTGACATTTCTTTTAACTGTGTTGGGGGGAAAAAGCAGTTGGGGGGAGGAGACAAGTTCTTAATATGAAATCACCTATTACATGATTAAAAGCACTTACAGCAGAGGGAGAAGGCATACAAAACTATCTCTAACATGTAGTTTTGCCTTTTATTAGATTATGGAAAATGGTGAATAGATTTAGAAATTAGTATGAACAGAGATCTCACATGTAAATTAATAATGTCTGAGAGTTAACAGCTTTTAAAAAGAGCTGTTTTGTTTTTGATATACCTGAAATATAAGCAAACAACAAAATATTATATAATATTATTATTATCTTATTATATTATTATAATAGCTTGTTTATTGAATCATTAGTTCTTTCTCATTTCTCTTAGTTTTTCCAGTATTTTTGCATTACATAAAGTATGGTAAAGTTTAAAAAAGTAGAAATTGTAAATTAGGAGGAACAGGTAAAAGTAAGTGATAACTGATATTTCTATTATACAATTGGTTTCAAGACATAAATTGTTCATTATTATATAAACAATGAAAAAGAGGCTTCTATTTATCAAATTGAATTTATCTGAATCAATTCAGTTCAACCCCTTTCCATTTGTTTTCACTGGGTTATAACAATATTCACCTCAACAAACAAAGAAGACAGACCTTTTTCTCTGTAAAATATCTACAGAGCTCAGTACATTGGAAAGAAAGCCTTTGTCAGAATTAAACACTTAGAACAAATTAATCTAAAATTTCTACTAATTTTAGGCAATCAAATTAATATTTTAGCACATATTCCTGTGCTTGCAATTTGAAACTCCCAAGTCAATCAGGTGGTGCAAGTGGACATTTTTCTTCATGTAACACTCAAGAACACCTTGGAATCCTTTGAAAATTACATCACAACAGAAAATCTCTCTGACTTTTAGTCAAGATGGTACTGTTGTCACATACTCATCAACATTCTCTGACATTTCATGCAATATTTATATAGGGATATCCTTTTAATTTTACTTTAATTGTAGATGGGGGAATTAGGAACAAGTTGATTATTTTATCTTTTAATTATCTGAGAGAACTCCTTTATTGTTTGCTTGGATAATGTCCAAATAAGATCCACCATCACTTTTCCCTATTATAGCAACAGTTTCACTACCTACCAGCAAAGTTGCCATGACTATTATTTGGAAGACAGATATTACAACCATAAAAGATTAGGGCTATTTAAAGGCTGTGCTTTGGAAAAATCCAGGAAAGTGAATGAAGTACCTCTTCAAAGTGTTAAGGATCCCATGACTGTTTCTGCTCCTGGCCATCTCCACATGTGTGGGCATGTAATACACTTTACTTTGCATTTCTCCCAGCATTCCAAAGCACCTTTTTGAAAGGATTTATGCAGTATTATCAGTGATACCAGTGTACTAAGGATACAATATTTAAGTTAAAAGACTGTAGGAAGTTGGAACTGATTTACTGAAGAATGTACTTCAGAACAAAACAATGTTTCTTAAATCTAAATTTTGCTGACACAATGTGATTAGAATACAAGAACAAGCAGCAAAAGGTCAACCAATTCTTTCTATGGAAACAGTAACTTTATTTCCTAGATTTTTTATTGTAAGCTGCCGAGAGTTACTTTTGCGAGATCGGCAGCATAAAAGTTCAACAAATAAATAAAGAAAATATTCCTTTCGGTAAGTTTTTTGTTTGTGATCAGTGATCTCATAACAAATCTGAACCTTAAAATAATAATATTAAAATCCTATCCAGTAACATCCATGTTACTAGTAAGGGTAGGAGGATAAATCTCCTGATAGGGTTTGCAGAAGTAACTTTATGTAAAAATTACAAAGAATAGATTTTGGACATGTACTGTAGAGCTCTCAAGATTTGCTGTCAGGAATAACATTTTCTGAAGGTCTACCAAGAACTGCATTATATTTATCCCAGATGACATTAAGAAAGTCTATGTAGTCAATTTAAAAAATGTTTAATATAATACGGTTCAAAAGAATTCAGTATTTTATTAAATTTCCAGCTATTATTTTGAAATTAGAAGACAGCTCTCTGAGATCATGTTATAAAAATGCCTCCTTAAGTTGTTTTAGGGAAAAATTAACACATTACCATGTTCTGTTATACTGCCTACTTTTGTGCAAGCTGCTAGGGTTTTGGTTTTTTTGGTAATCTCTAGGTCCTAATTAAGCAACTATATTTTTTGCCTCTGTTCTTTGTCTTTTTTTCCTCCCCCTCTGCTTTAATTTTTTTCCCAAATATTCACTGTAGTTTAAAATCTAATTATATTAATAATTAAAATCTAAATTAATTTAAATAAAATCTAAATTATATTAATAATCTGTAGAATTTAGCTGTTCTTCTGACTGCTCTGCACCCTGCAATCACTGGATTTATATAGGGCTACCAAAATTCTGATATTAGAATTTGAATTCAATTTAATTCAATTAACTTTAATTCAAAACAGATAAAATCTAGAAGCTGTAATTTGTTTGGACAGAAAAATATTTTAACATATTGTTGTAAACTTTCAGACAGGTTTTTATTTATATTGGCTTAGTTTAGTTTTAAAAGCTTTATTTCATTCCTCAATCACATTATTATTATGGTATCCCATTCCTTGATTAAATTTATATCATATACTTATCAGGAATGCCATTTAATCTGACTTTAGACTTTTCCCCTGCAGGCATAAGATTTTTCTGTAAGTAGATATTATGTTTTATATCATTGCCAAACATAATTTCTAATCTCATTTCATTAATATGTAATCTTGGTATCCTGTCTGGTTATTCCATAAATAAAATAAATCAGACTTGATGTCACTGGGTTATAAAAAAGTATAGGGTTAATGTTTTAAGTTAATTCATTTACCTTGGTATAAAGATTCTGGGAAACTCTGTGAACCTATCTCCTACTAAAGCAATTCAGAATTATTTGATATTGGCTAAGAAAATGAAAAAAGGGTGAATTTAACTCCAAGATTAAATTCAACTTGACTCTACTGAAACATTGGCAAATATTGAGCTGTGTGTATCATACTCAATACTATAAGACAAATATAAAAATATTAATGCGTGTATCATACTCAATACTATAAGACAAATATAAAAATATTAATAATTAAAATATTAATACTATAAGACAAATATAAAAATATTAATATATTAAATATTAATTCCCTAAAACAACCTAAGCAGGAACTTAAAAATACAATTTCAATATTTTATATGAAATTGTAGTACTTTTTTACCATGAGCATATTACATTATGGGTTAAATCAACTAAAAATAAGCTGATTAATCTTTTTTTCAGGTATGCTGGACATTTTATAATATCATTCTTTTGGGTCAGCTCAGTTTTGATAATTTCCATCTGAATTCTTGAAAGTATATTTGATCTATAACATGCTATTTAGACTATTTAGTCCTGATGTCATTTGTTGTTCAGTCGCGCAGTCGTGTCCGACTCTTCGCGACCCCATGGACTACATTACGCCAGGCCCCCCTCTCTTG
>JANHZU010000413.1:291566-307034 GCA_032468055.1 Acrochordus granulatus
AATACCTAGGAACAACATTCACTGAAGATGGAAAAATGGACAAAGAGATTAACATATGATTCAGTAAGGCAAACCAAGTATTGGGACAACTAGCTCCACTCCTGCAAGATAAGGCAGCACTGATCAATACAAAGTAGCATCTCATACAAAACATATTCAACCCCACCCTATATTACCAGTGCCAAACATGGACACTCACAACAAAACATAAAAGAAAGTTAGTTGCCATAGAAACGAAATGTTTGAGGAAAGCTGCTGGAGTGACCAGAAGAGAAAAAATAAGGAATTAAGTCATAAGGGAATGAATTGGAATAGAACCAATCTTAAACTACATACAAACACAGCAAATAAAGTGGTTTGCTCACTTGGAGAATGTCTTGGATTCCACACTGTACATATATGAAAAGAGAAGGTCAAAGAGCATGAGGCAGACCCAGAAGAAGATGGAGAGACAACATCAAAGACACACTATAACAACATCAAATAGCACTGGTTGAGGCTGCCAGAAGTGCAAGAACCAGAACTTTGTACCTTCCTCAGCACCCAAAGTGGTAACAGAGGAAGTAAAGAAGAAGAGAAGATTATTTTACAATTTTAAATCACATGTAACTGAGTTGCCAAATGCCTCTATATAATGAATATAGAAAAAAGTTCACAAATCTTAAAATAGGCATATCATAATTAAAAAATTCAAAAGCTTCCAAAACTGCCAGCCAAATCTAGCTTCACTATAAACTCCGTGCACTTTGCAGCCTCAATTTTCCCCAAAATAATTAAATATGCTATTTTGGCTACCAAAAAGTTGCCCACCCCTGACTGGGCAATGCCAACCCATCAAAATACCTGTACTTAACATATACAAAAAGTTCATACAAAGTATAAATAATTTGGTTCACTAGTTCAAAGAAAATGCTGTTTAAATTTCTAGAAATACCTAGATAAAACAGTTTATTTATAAAATATAAACTGGATCAGAACTTCTTTGGTCTAGTGAAACTATCTTCAGATAATAATCTAGATAGTTATTGAAGCTTCCTCAGTGACAGCAAATGTCCTTTAAGGTTTTGTCCTAATAAAAACATTAGACACAGTTAGACTCATACAGCTTTTATTACAAGATCTCAACATTTCAGTTTATCTTTATATTGCAGTTGGATTAGATAAAATCTCAAAATGAATTCCCAAATAGGTAATGTGATTTTGTATCTTAACAGCATTTTGTAAGTATTTTTAATTGCCCTTCCCTCCCCAAAATAAATCAAAGTCTCTGAAGAACAACAAACTTTAGAGGTTGTATTGATAAATATGTAGCCTATGTAAAAAAAAAGTAATATATGAAAAAAAATCCTGTCTATAGAATTCCAGGTTGAGGCTTCCTCAAGAAATAGATGCATAATCTATTAAGTAAAATAGATTACTTCCTGCCAAGTCTCCATTAACACCATCTAGAACAAAGATAGTGAGATCAGATGCTATAAACAATCTATCATTTTTAAAGGAAATGACAAGACCAGATGAGTTTCAGCAGCATCAATAACAAATTTCAAAAATCTTCCAAATGAAAATATGAATCACAATAAGAGAATATTTTTTCAATGTGCTTTTTAACTCACAATTTTAAATACAACTAAATTGTTCCTATGAATCCCCTATATTAGTGTCTGCTATATCAATACAGTGTCAATAACAGACTATACAGTACTTAGATAGTCACAACTGTATGCATTTTCAGAAACAACAGACAAAAACACTTTTAACTTCATTTTCTGATACTTCTTTTGGATAAGCAAGAGTTAAAGTGGGTGGGACAATTATAATTCTATGCAAGTTGGCAGGGGTAGGATTTTCAAGGATTAGCTGGCTTTTGAAAAGACATCTTCAGCCTTTCTTATTTTTTCTGAAACTGGGACACAAAAAAGGGAACAGTATCAAAAGACTGGTTACATTTCAAGTACCCCACTCATATCCTTGGTCTTTTTGTCTGATCTACTTTCCAGCAGCCATCCATCCCACCCAATTTAATTTGTAATCACTGCTCAGCTACATCATTCTCTTCCTCTACCCTGGCTGAGAAGCCAAAATCCCAAAATGGATCATATGGGAAAAACTCATCCATGCTCTTTGCGAGGAAAATAAAGCATTTTAATGAAAGAGGAAAGCAAGAGCAATGGAAGCTGTTACCCCCAAACAACAAGTACCACTGGGGAAATAAAGTAACTGAAGCTGAGAAGAAATGATAGTAAATGGAACATACAAACACATCCTGACATATAGGTCATGCAGGCAGGTTTAGTGGCCTACATGAAGTTTCCTAGGATTACCTGCCACAACAGTAGTTCGATGACAGAACTGACATTTGAGAGATTTGGTGGAAAACTGTACATAAGCCTGTATTAAACTTTTGCTACTGTTTGACTTGCTGCCATTTTTTTCATAATTCTGTGAAGTCCATTTCCGCTATAAATAGATTTTTGGGGGAAATCTTAAAAGACTGGTTTTTGTAGGATGATACCCAAAACAAGGCAATATAATGAAGAGTAGGCAATATAATGAAGCCCAACTCTATACAATCTTCTCCAACTGACAAGGAAATTGTTAAATAATTCCAGACCAAAGGCACTAATTTGCATGTGATTCTTCACTCCTGTTCCATCCAAGACCCAAGCAAGGTGGAATGTCATCCATATCATACACTTTAAATGGTTCCAAGAAGAAACCTACTGTTAATTTATTTCATGGTGGGTTATTTCTTCTTTCTTCAGATCAGTTATCTGACCATAACAAAACACCTCTTATGCCATTACTATAAATAAACATACAGGTAATCATTATTTAACATCCAAGAGGTAATTATGACAGTCCTCATTCTTGCAGCTGTTGCTTGGTTACATGATTGCAGCTTGGGTACTTGGCAACTATCTACAATAGTGAAGCTGGGAGGAGGTCATAAAGAGTGATCATCATGTGACTGTAGGATATTGCGATCATTTGGGATTCACTTAACAATTGTAACTAGGACTGCTGGAACTGCCATAGTAAAATGGCGTTGTTATGTGACATTGTTCCATACAACATCACTTAAGTGACATAATTCTCAGTTTCAATTACCACTGATAAGTGAGGAATACTTGTAGAGGCTTTGCTAAGCTTCTGAAGGTGCATCAGATCACTTCTATCTAATGTGATAGTGTAAGATTGGTGAAGCAGGATTTTATTTTCATATATTATGCTTCTTTAATTCATAGTAAGGCCTGAAATATATGTTTAATTACAATTTCAAAATGCTTCCTGCTATTTTTTGTGGACAGAAATGAGGCTCAATGTACCTTAATTTTTTGATCCCTACAAAGAACAGACCAAAAAAAAAATAATAACTATCTGGTTGTGTTTCAAGTTTTTAATAAAGAGGCCAGATTTAGTGTTAAGTCACTTCTAATTTCAGATAATCAAGTAACATTACCTGTATGTAGTAAATTAATTTGCATTTGCCAGTCAGCCTTTAAATCTCCTATCATGTTACCTCTATCTAACAATACAGTCCTTCACATATCTATTGAAAAATAAGTTTCAGAGAATTTAGGGTGCTTATTATTAGACATTTAGCACATTACTGTAATCTAAATTACTTTTAGACTATATTCTTAAAAAACCTAGAAGTACGTAAGCTTTTAAAAGCACAATCCTGCATTTGTTTATGGAAAAAATATGTTTCAGTGTATTTACTCTCAAGTAAATATGCAGAAAATTATAGTATAATGCATGTTTATCAAATATCAAAATTTTGCTTTTGGAGTTTAGGATATTCAAATCACAAGGTAAGACAAAATATTATCCAAGCTGAGCTCAATAACTGTACTGTTATAAAGTATAGCTATATTTATAAGAAAATTTAATCCTTTTACAAATACTATGACTGATTAATAGTCGGTGTATATTAATAATCTCCAAAATTCAGTGTATCTGATCATACAAGTATATGCCTGTTAAAAACATCAAAAATAAAAAGATAGAAATAGTTTTTAACGTATTTCAGGAAAAAGCTGTTGATTAGATTGCTGGATCACACACTTTATGATGCCAACCTTTCCCACTTTCCATGTTGCTAACATGATGAGAGCAGATGTTCTTTATATATTATGTGAATATTTACATAGATGCAGAACACACATTCCAGGCAGATTCAAGGTGTCATCAAAAAAACAACTCAGGTACAAACATTAAATGATCCCAATTCTTTAATAATCCAGTTTGAAGCTGGTGATGGGGTGATTTTACACTTGTATAATCAGAAATAAGTTCTGCCAATTTCAAATGAACTTACTTCTATGTTATGTGAGTATACAGGGGATCGTAGTCTGGATTTTCTAAATAGCTCATTTTAATTGAAAGCATTATGTATTTTTCATGGTTGATTCCAATTTGAAAAGAGACTTTTGGCAAGACTTTTAGCCAAGTATTATACTAGTTTTGTTCTTGAAGTGAATATATGCATCCAGAAATTATCTTAAATAAACAGTGTCTTTTTTATAAGTTAACTTAAGATGAGTCTCTTCAACAATTGTTTAGTGCTGTTGATTGAACCTTGCAAAATTATGTCAAAACATTTACCTGACAGATATCTTTGCTCTTCCATTTACTCAGTACACACTGACTGTTTTGCATCAGTTCCTGGAGGAAAACAGAAATTAGACAGTGAATGGATGATTGTAGACAGTTTAGATGTAGTTAAAGTTCTTCTTTTTCCAAAGAGGAAAGATTGCCTGACATCTAAAACAAAGATGCAACTGTTTTGTATATCCCACCTCACAAAAGCCGTTTTATCACAGAACAGATGATCTTTTGGAAAATTAGAAGTGTTGAAAGAGATTTGAAAACCTGGATTAATTGTTATTATGCTTGAATCATTCTGAAAGATACCTCTAGCTCCTTAAGTGTGTCTTGAAGCTTTTCTGGACGTTTGTTCTTAAGTACCCAAGGATAATTTCGAGCTAGCAAATAAAATACATATGTAAGATATTGCATGTCATAATAAATAACTGTAAAGAGCACTTGAATCCATAGTTTGAGTAATCTTAACGCAAAACATTTATAACACTGAGAAGAAAACATTAAAGGGAATGTATTTTTCACTGCATTATGAACATTATCAATACCATTATAAATTTATTTATAAATCAAAGTGTCCACTTTCAAAGTAAGTTAAGTACATTTATTCAAAGTATGAACATTACCTTTAAAAGCCTAAATAGTATGGATTCAGAGATCTATGTAATGTCTATCAATTACTAGTCTGATAAATTCTGACAATGTGCAGTGAGTTACTGTCATCAAAGCATGACTGACATGGAATGCCTTCTCTGTGATCAAACCTTGAACATGTTATCATGAATGTTCCATTCTGTCCCTTTTCTATCTGAGAGAACCTTATTCTTGCAGATGCTTGATCAAAATTGAGGGGTTTTGTTAGTTTGGCCCTTTGCTTTTAAGCAGCTTTTAACTACAGAATCTGTCATTTTATTGTTTTCTCTATAGGTCTCTTGCTTTTCATTTATTCATTTTTCATTTATTCATGAGTTTGTTTTATGATTTTAGAGTTACTGCGAGCACTCATGTACTATTTCTGTAGTGGAAGAATGTAATTTAATTTATAAATAACTGCTCAGGAAAGCCAATTGAGTAAATACTCCCTATCATAGGAACAATCTACATGATTGCCTATACTCTTCTGGATAAAGATGGGGAGAGAGAACCTCCAACAAGCTGCTTTGATATTTCTGCAGAATTTTCACATTGTTTATTTATATCCCTTTATTATTTTTAAACAACTCAAGGCTATGAACATATTTAACACACCTTCTTCCTCCTAAAATCATTCACAATTCTCAGAATTAGATGCCACTTGAGCAAAATCTAGCAAAATGATTTGGATAGTGTCTTACAAGATTATCTACTGTGAGAAAGACTGAAAAATCTGTGCCTCTCCTGGTTCTTTCAGGCAGCTATCTGGGATGTGTGCAGATCAATGGATTAGAAGGTGACTGTTTTCTCTTTGAACCAGGCAGTATACAACCTCCCGGAAAACACTAATTTCTTCACTCATCCATGCTGGACAACCTCCGCCAGTCTCCAATCTCCCCTTTCATATCATGGGAACATTATGGGCAAGATGTTAGGGCCTTCCACTATAAGGATTCTAGAACACATGTATTTCCCTTCCAGTCAGGATTGAGGTCCAGGCATTGAATGCAAATAGCAATAGTTGTCCTGATTGGTGATCTGTTGGGATATAGAGGGAATGTGCCTCTCTTGCTCCTACTAGATGTCTCAATGGCATTAAATTTCCTTAAACATGTATTCATTTGGGAATATTATGGTGGTTCTACTCCTTCCTGAATGAACAATTCTATCTACTGTGCATGCAGCAAGAACAATTGAGCCCTTGGTTGTTCTAGTCTGGAATGAGACAGGATTCAGTCTTCTTTCCTATGTTGTTTAATTTCTATCTTAAACTACCTGTGAATTTGAGATAAGGTGTCATCAGTATGCTAAAGGCCATGAATATTCTGGAGATTCTAATTAAATTGTAAGCAATGATCTGGTTGGTAATGTGGGGAAACAGTTTAGTAACATTACAGCTTTAGTGTGATTGTTGCTTGGCTTCCAATAGGCTCCTAGACCCAATTCAAGTTATTAGTTTAACTTATAAAGTCCAATATATCTCAGCACCCATGTTTCTTCAGAGTGCTCTCTCCCAATTGGAATCAGTCCATTTAGTGAATTCATCTTAAGAAAGACTGTTGAGGATCCCCACATTATATGAAGTGAAAGAATCAATTATCAATCATGGAGGCTGCAATTTGAGAAGAAAATAAGCCAGAGTTTAGTATTTTCTTTGGTAATAGTTGCAACTTGGTGTCTTCCAGATGTTTTGGCCTACATATTTCCAGCAACCTGGCTATAATGAATAAGAACAATAACAATTATTTTCAAAAGATGTGCAAAGAAACAGAATGTCTATTTCCAGGAGAAGTTGCTACTTCTCTGACAAGCTAGTCCTCTAATCTAGATACTGTAGCTAGTTCTATATCAGAGTTTAAAAAGGAAAATTAGAGAAAAACATACATTTACATATTTATCCATTTATTCTCAGTAACAAAAGGAACAGAAAATACTCTTACATTCTGCTAACTGTTGCTTCTCATATAAATAACCAACTTTTGTTTGTTGCTCTACAAGAAGAAAAAATAAATTATTTTTATTTCTATTGTCAGCAAAGTGATATTTTATATTTTGGAAAAGTAGAGGTATTTCATAAGAGAAAATTAATGCTGGTCTATGAATAGGTAAAAAATTAACATTGTTCCCTTCTCTGGGCAATTAAATGTGTAATAAAATAGAAGCAATATCAATAGAAGTATTGATACTAAACAAGTTTTATTTTATTTCACTTTGCAACCAAATCCAAACCAGGAGCTATATCACTCTGTACTGCTTGTGGAGACAGCATGGAATCCTCCCACAAACAATGATTTTACTGTGGACCAAAATGGAAAGTCATTCCACTGAAGACCTTTTGGCCCATCATGAATCTTCTAGGATTAAAAAGTTTAATCAGATAAAAAAAATTGATCATTCACTCCGAAATACCCATTTCAAATATCAGGTAAGGAGGATCCAGTAGACCAACATCAGTGTATTCTTATGAATTTACAATGCCCTCTACTGGAACTTCAATAAATAAAATGTAGCAGGCTCTTAACAATTTAATATATGGCACAGTACTGCATTAAATGTTTTTTTTATATACAAGTTTTAAGTCACACTTTTTGGTTAAAAAAATATTTAAAACTAGGTTGAGTTAATGGCCAACTAGTGGCAGAGAAAAGTCATTTGGAATAATAATGCCTAGCTTTGATCCATAAGGGAACAAAATCCACAATTGGACAAGGTTTTTATTAAAAACAGAGTAAATTGTAGAAATATTTGAAGTCTCATCAGAAAATAAGACACTGTATTATAAAAATTGAATAGGAAAGAGAAGTGGAAATACAAGAAGGATAATGTAGAAATACACATAGATAGTCTGAAGAAATTAACAAGATGTGCAGACTTAAATATATGATTTATTAGATATTATACAAGTTTCAGACTATACTATGACTGTTGGAATAAAATAAGCACAATGACCAAATTATTGAAAATATATACATAAAATGTTGTAAACATAAAATATACTATTGAAATGCTGAAATCTAATAGTAATCCGATGATAACTTTTATTATAAGTGTCAAAAATTTACCTGATTCCTTCTTATCATGATACTGATAGATGCCAATATCTCGGTCTGGATAATTAAGGAAATACAACCTTACTTATGGCACTTGAAACCAAGCATTGGTAATCATAGTAAAATAAAGCATGTGATTATACAAATATTATTCATGTGTGGATTTCTAGTTTTTCTTTTGGAATATCTGCAAAAACTTTTTACCGAGTTATCTAATTCATGAGTGACAATTTGACATAGATGTATGTGGACAGAGATACATGTAAATATCTGGAAATCTTTTCATTACAATGGCAACATGGTGCTTAACTAAGAGTATCAATTGTGGCATATTAAATAGTGTGATATATTATCCCCTCTGAAATAAGCAGCAAAGAATGACGATTTACCCCACTTTCATCCCAAAGTTTGCAATTCTTTCTTGCACCATATTAAGCAATTAAGAAATCAGGTTAGAAATTACTGTTTGTTTAGATATTGTTGATCGGATAATGATTGCTGGTGGAGAATGAACAAACTTTTGTATACCTGGAAACTAATGAATCTGGAAATTAAGTATAAAGTATCACATTAACCTTAATATGAACATGGTTTGGTTTCTTTAAAAAAACAGGAAAAATTATAACATCTGTTTTACCTTCAACATATAAGATGCTTTTCACCGACCAGAGGTGCATTTCAGAGAGAAAGACAGTCATCTACAAAAGTATCACTTAAATCTAGAGTAAAAAGAGATGGAAACAATGGTAAGATGAAAAATAATGTAATTCTTTTATTATTGTCCAACTGTAGGATCCAAGAACACTGAATTCTCTGTTTTTTATGGATTGACTTTTACTAACTGTATTTATTTACTAATCCAATTTAAATTGAATAGATCAAATTAATTGCTTATTTCCCAAATTTTCTACTTTACAGTTATATTTAGTTCCATCCCTCCCTAATAGAACTGATGATCAGATTCCCACTTCTGTATATCCCCAAATTTATTCCAGAGAGATGGAGACTTGCTGCAGGAGACTTGGGGTTATGTAAGAAATGTAAATAGGAGGAGAGAAAAGAAGAGAATGCCAGCAGTATTAGCAGATATCGGATGGAGCCCTCTGAAATCAGGTGTTGTTGACAAAGAGTGCTTCAGTGTAACATAATCATACTGCCATAAATCTTGGCAATAAACTGCAGAGTAATAATTTACATAAAAGACAAGCAATTGCTTTTTGAGAGATGGTGGTGGTGATATCTGTAGAATGCAAATATGATTGAAGGACATTTTAGGTGAGCAAAAAAAACAAGCCATAATCTGAAATCCAGCTAAGAGCTTGGAAACAATGTAAGAATGTTACACCATTTCTTGAAATGATACTTCGTACACAATGTTTTTAAAATACACAAAATAGTTTATAAAGCCATTCTGAAGATCTCTTAAAGACATCCACTGATTTCTTCACATCTCTGCTGTGTGAATATTTAATAGTATTTATATATTTCCTGTAATTGTCAAACATAAAAGGAGGTATTTAGAAAACTGTTTATATAGTTTATTGAGATGATAATTTTAGTAGCAAGAAATCATAATTAAGAATTTCACTATTCTCTTATACCATCTTGATGTCTTGCTCATGGTGAATCCAATAAGCAAATATTAAAATATTTACTCTCTGCAATACAAAATAATTAATTACCAGTTCTTCAAGTGATCATCTGTGAATTAACAAACATAGTGATCTATTCATGCAGAGCTTCAACTGAAGGTTTTTAGATCTTAAGAGTCTTCGATGTGGACTCAGCCCCTACATCTCATGCTGCCAGGCATGGCTCCCACTGAGCTGCTCCTAAAACTACTGAAGACAATCTGAAGAAACAAAGTCTCACAAGTCAATTGAGACTATGTGGTGCAAGAGAGCAGACTGTCTGTATTTATAAATGACACTTGAAGAACTACAGTTATAGATAAGTAACCAGTTCTTCGGTATTATCTCTGTAATTCACATATTGATGGCTTGCAAGCTTTTCACCTGAACCAGCTGAATAAAGGTAGAAAGGTGAACCCATATAGCTGTCTGATATAGTTCTAGAATGGTTATGACCTTGAGGAAATGTGAGGAAGTTGGAATTTAGCAAATGTTGAACCTATACATGTTATGGGAAATAGCAGTATGCGCGTTGCAAAATGTTAAGTTCCAGTACAATACTTTGCAAAGGGCAATATTTTGGAAAGTATTGAATTTCAGTGCATGACAATAATCAAAACTACATAGAGAATATTCTGAGCACAGCAACCATTTGGTTATTTAGAATCCTTCTAAAAAAGGCCAAGTGTCTGCAAATGCTACTACACAGTAAATCAAGGAGCCAAAAAGATTAATTGAATTGTGTTCCTCATAAATGACCAGGCTAAGAGTTACTTTTCATATTGACAAGAAATGTAATGAACATTTCCTAAACAATCAGCAAGTGAAGATTGTTCTGCCTTCACAAAAAACAGCACACAGCAGATTTTTATCATCTTAAACTGCTTATATATAGATTTTATATTTGAAAGTAGAGTATTTGCTTGAATTCTTGTTATGATTTGAATCATTTAGTATATATTGTCATATTATTAATGCAATAACATCCACTTTTAAAATAACATTACTATTATTAATATTAGCAATAATTTGAAGTAATATGTAAATGATGGAATTCATATCATTTGTGTTTTCAATTCACTTTATCATACTTTGGGAAGCAACGGATGCCCTTTTTCTCTCATAGTCCATTAAAATGTGCTTTCAAAAATTAAAATGAGAAATGAGAAAAATTTAGAGAATCTCAAAGACAAACATCCTATCTCTAATCAAAAACAAACTAAAGAGGCTTAGCAGGAGCTGTACCTCACTGCATAGTACATATGAGTCTGCTTCTTGTGAAACAGCCTTAAATTTTAAAAGCTACAGAACAGGGCTCCAAATAGGTCTGTAACCCATATGTATGAAACACAGAAGCCAAAATGAATTTTATGGATTACTGTTATCTTAATAAATAATAGTAGATCAAGTTGGTAGTAATCTAAAAAGTTCAGTAATTCTTACACAGTCACATTCTACATATTTGGGTAGCACTATTGCATACTATTTCTGGTTTTAGACCATTGAGTTGAAACAGGAAATTATTTTCATCAATAACTTTTATTTACTTCTAAAACACCAACAAAGGCTACATTGTCTACTCTATAAGCTTCTCTCTTTGAACCTAAAAACAATGAACTGTGGTAAAGTGTTCCTATACTTCTTCTCTTTGCTCAGAACTTTGATACTTCCTGAAAACTTCAGAAATAATTTGTACAGTATAAATAAGGGTGAGTTACTAAAAGTATCAGAGCTTTTCCATCTCTGGTGGAATTACTTTTTACCTGCCAGAAATGACAAATCTATGATGTTGCTGCAACTGCCAGCATCCTTCAGCATTGGTCATATTAACAGAGTCAGATGGACATATATATTATACACATTATTCAGCAACACAGTTCCTATCACTGCATTATATATTTTGGATCCAAGATAATGTTACACAAGGCATCTCAGGAAATGTTGAAGATGGAAAAATAAGATAGGTAGATATTAAATAGCATATGAACCAACAAGTTTTTAATTATTATTAGGAGGTATTTCACATATGTAAGAAGATAAATAATCCCTGGAAGAGGTTAATTTAAAGAATTAAAGGTCTGGAAACCAACATGTAGAGAAGAATGAAGGGGAGATGTGGGAAATAGTGCAGGAATACCTTTTTAAAAGAATTAGATGTAGTAAAATTAGGAAGAGAGCAAAAAGAAATGTATGCAGATAGCAGACAATATGGATTTGGCAGGGCATACCATTTAAATTGGGATAAAATTGTTGAATGGAATTGTGCAGAGGAGGAGTTATTATTTTTGATGTTTAGTATCTTTTAATTTTTTGTGTGCAATGTTTAATTGTTAAAAGAGAGATGAGGGGGATTTAGACTAAATGGAAAGGGGGATTACATATTTACGTGGTTAGGTATTTTTGTTAATTTTTACTGGATCTTTGCAGATTAACAAGAAGAGCTGAAGATTCAGAGAGGAGTTCAGAGAAAATGGGATGAGGTATGGAATTGAGAGGGGGGCAGTAGCCAAGCAGGTAAGTCGTTGGGCTTATCAGCTGAAAGGTCGGCAGCTCAATTCAAGACCCAATTCAAGACCCAAGTGTTGTCATAGAATGGGGATAGCTGCTGTTCTTTCCCCAGCTCCTGCCAACCTAACAGTTCAAAAGCATGTAAAAATGCAGGCAGATAAAATAGTACCATCTCCGGTGGGAAGGTAACAGCATTCCATGCACCTTGGTGTATAGTCATGCCAGCCACATGACCACGGAAGTGTCTTTGGACAACACTGGCTCTTTGGTTATAAAACAGAGAAGAGCACCACCGCCTAGAGTCAGCCAGGACTGGCAGGGGAAACCTTTACCTTTTATGGAATGAAGATATATCAGATTGCATATTAAAGACAGTGATAAATTGCTGGGGATAAAGGGGAAGGTTTCTTTTTCTTACTCTCTTTTGGGGGAATTTATTTCCACACTTCTTATTATTTAAAATATATTTTTGTATTAATTTTAAATTGTTTTAAACAATTTGAATAACATTATTGAAAAAAAGAATTGTGCAAAGAAAAAATTAATATTGAGGTTATAAGTGTATGTCATGGAAGAATTAATTAATTAAAAAAAGGTTTTATTTATTTATTCAATTTGTATGCCGCCGAAATCCGGAGACACTTGGCAGCTAACAACACTAAACAATACAAAAAACAAAACAATACAATACAAAAACACTAAAAACAATTAATGGAGGAAAAGCGAAAGAAAGGATGACATAAAAATGCCTATTTGAGGAAGGGCTGCTGTTTTTAGGCAAAGCTGAAGAATATCAACACTTTAATTTCACTTAATTTCTGCTTGTTTGTTATTTTAAATACCATTATAACTAAAAGTCTATGTTCGCTTTTCACATATTCATTTCTTGGGCTAACTCATGTTAAATTTTTTTTTTTCCTAAACAGTGTTCTGAATTCAGTTGAAAGGGAAGAAGGTAAAGGAAACTAATTTTTTTCCTCAATCCTATTTCTCCCTCTAGGATATTTTAATATAAAAACCTTTTTAATTCTCCAAATGAGATTCTGGACAGACCATAACCTTGAAAAGTTGGGATGGCGAGATAACCCATAATTTATCTTTAGAGTACAGTGTGTTTAGTTTAGCTAGGACAATATTAAGAGAATGCACAGGTTGCTTTCTTCTCACATCATTTATATATTAAGAAACAAAACAGTAGAGGAGTCTATGTTAACAGCACATTAATATTTTAAATGCTAAATGCTTGCTAGTGTAGGTCTTACAAATATATCATGTATCAGAGACCGAGGGATAAATATGTCAGTGTATAGTATGATCGGAATGTTACACTGAAATTTTTATTGTCACAAGAAAACCATCCATAAGTTGTATAATAACCACTGGGGGAAAAACATTATCTGATTACCTAAGAATAGTGGCATGAAAACCACACACTGTAAACTTATTTCCATTTACTAAGAAGTTGTTTCATGCTTCACTGAGTTAATTCTTCACATTTTTAAGAAGATAAACCTGTCTTTTAAAATTACAAGTGGTTATGCTATAGAATAATGTTTTCAGTTTTAAGACGTTTGCATGTTTAACAACACCAAAATTGTATCTTGGACTGAGTTTCTTCTTTGGGGCAAACACATGAACTAGAAAATTTCTATTCAGCTAAGAATTCCAGTTTCATAAATATAATAAATTATAGTTGATAATTCTAAATAAAATATTTGTATCTTTAGCTCTGCTTTAAAATTGTAGGGAGTTACTATATGCCACTTGAATAACAAACCCTAATCTCTTATTATTCTGATGTTACTATGTGTGAACACACATTTTACGTAACATTTAATAAATACTGTATTTGAAAGTCAATTACAAAACCTGTACTAATTACAATACTTTTGATACAAAAACACTGAAAGTAAATGTGTGCATGTGCTTCCCATTTTTTAGTCTTAATAGGCAATATCCCAAACACAATTCCTTTAATTCAGATATTACATATATGTGAAAAAGCAAACTGATTTTCTCCTTTCCTATTTGTTTTTTAAAATAAATAATTATTGTTCTAACATTATTTTGAAAGCCATCTTTTAATTCATGTACAAAACAAGGGTTAGAATAAGCATAGCTATATTTCAGTAAACTTCAGGTAATATGAATGGTTAACAGTCATATTCAATTATATATGAATTTCATTTCATATATAATTAATGTAGTTGTTCTGTTTAAACTGATTTTGGAAGCTAGTTTAATTTTTTTTCAAAAATAATTTTATAAAGTTAAAAATAAAAAAGACAAAGAAAATACAATACAAAATTACTAGAATGTTAACAATGCAAGATTAAAAGCTTATTTTTAAATTTGCTAAAATCTTTAAAAATGTGTACACAGTATTTGATAGCCTACTAGAGTGCATTCAAATAAGTGATTCAAACTAGAAGAAACATAAACAATGATCCAGTCAATTTCAGAAATGTGAAATGCCCTCGGTTAAGAAGAAAAAAATTAAAGTATCACAATTCCCAACAACTTATTTTTCAGACAGTAATTATTTATTTAAAAAATATGGCTATTTCAATATGATTAACATATTATTTGTAAGTACAAATCAATTTTCAAAAATATTCAAAATATAATATTCTCACAATAATTTTTATAACCATACTTTATTTTCTGATTAGAATATTATTATAGAAAAGTTATAGGCACATTAATTGGGTTAGGGCTGTTGAAATCAAGTATCCTGACTTAAGTGGTTCATGATTTAATACAACTTGCTAATGTACAAAAATAAAAGTCTCCATAGAATATATTCATTTAAACTGCAGGTATTAAATTACCTAGTAATTACAATACCTATATATAAATCTTTTTGAAAAATGTATAAGAAAGAATCCTTTCCTTCTATTTTGATCTTCAAACAGGACTATATGAGGGAAAAATAATTAAATTTGGATATATCCTTTTCAATTGAAAGAAAAGACCCATCAGCATTTACATTGAAATAATCTAGGTGTATTCTTCTATAGAAAGGAAGGAGAAAGAGACTT
>JANHZU010000418.1:8796-21756 GCA_032468055.1 Acrochordus granulatus
ACCTGCTAGTCACCTCCCTGGAGGCTTTCACCAACCAGGAGGGACAAGGATCTACCTGGCAGGTGGTCGCACTGACTGCATCGAGGACCCTGTCCACTTCCTCAGGAACAACAGAATCAAATTGCTCCCCGATTACTGGACAAGACTCCTCCTTTGTCATCTCCACTGGCTCTATATGTTAGTACTCTTGCAATGGATTTCAGCATATAAAGTTTTTTAACTAAAAGGAAACAATTTCTCTATAATATATTAAATTTCCTTAAAAATAAATAGCTATTTTTTCTCTCAAGTAATATAATCAAAAAAGTAGGAGAAATTAGTCAGGTTTTGGTATGTGCTAACTTTTATTTATTAAATTTGAATGCTGCTTATCTCTTTACCAAGTGACTTTTGGTGTCTTTGTATTCATAGTCTTTTGAACTGCATTTTTATTTTAAGCTGGGTTGGGCTTTTAAAAATAAACACACACATATATGTTCAAAACCTGTTGGCATGTTTTTAAATCTGAAATTGCACTGCAAAGTAGGAACATGAGAAACCAGAGACATAATGGCATTCTAGGAAATATGGATAGTTCAGAGTCACTTGTAGTGAGTTGGATGGCAGATAAATTTAATAAAAAAAATAAATGTGAATTACACTGATTCCATTCCACATACTGACAACATTCACAAGCACTCTTAAATTCTTATTTATTTTTGTCATCTCAGTTGCATTGCATTGACTGAAGATGTAATGACAGAATCTCTTACCAAGTTTTTCTTGTTTTATCCCACTGTTAAATTATTCCTATGATTTTTTTATTGTATAGCTTTTTTATTGTTTTTCTTTTTTGTTTTTACTAAATTTGTTTAATAGATGTAAAGTTTTATCATTCCAAGCACCCTTCTTTTTGTCTTGTCTTTTTAACATGTGGTTAGGGACTTACATGTCTTCATTATGTACAAAGTTTTTATTTCAATGACAATACATGAATCATATGTAGTCATTCTGCATGCAGTTTGGGAGAAAGTACTCATTTTTAGTATCTTCTTCTAATTTCAACAGTGTGATGGTATTCCTAATTTAATATATACATTTTTATTCATTTTCTGATATGAATTTTTGCATGTTTGCTGGAAATAGCTCTAAATCTTTTTGTTAAACATTTCTGAAAATATTTCATGTTGGTTAGTCACTTTGAATGATTTCTCTTAATCAGAAAATTAATTGTAAATAATTATGTAATTTTTTTTAAAAAAAGTAAGCTTTTCACATATCTCTTTAATCTCAGACTGCTTACAGAAATTACTATTAAAGGTTTTTATACTCTTATTAATGTCATGGGTATTTTTGTTTTTGGCCATGCTGATTAGAAAGAGAACACCAAGCTGAGAAATGCTGTTCTTGAGATCTAGCATCAGTGTATAAGAAGAACACAGTATTTCCACCCATTTATATACCTTTATTCATACATTTTCCTGCCAATGTTTTTATTGTTCTCCCCAATAAACAAACCTTGCTGTTTCTAGGAATGAACTGTTGTCTTAAAATAAAGATATTTTTTGATATTTTGTAACTATCCGTACAGTTAGTGATATAAATCAAAATGCTGTATTGATTTATAAATTAAAATTATCTCAAACTTATAATTCTTCAAAATTCAATTAGTTCCACTCTTTAAGGGAAAATCCAAATATCATAAAAAGTATTTATAATAGTAATCTGGTTTTAATCCAAAATAATCTGATTTAATAAGAAATCTCTGTAATGATAGAAATAACTCTGAAGCAACCTTTGGCTAAAAATAAGAAAAGTATTGTCATCTATAGGGAAAAATGCTATTAATATTTCAGTTCATATAGTAACATGCTTTATTCTGTGTAGATTTAAATTTAAAGTAACATACACATATATGCATTATATAGTTGATATCTAGCTTCAGGATTGTACATTTTTTCCTTACAAAAGAAATGTTGCAAATTATGATTAAATTTCATCTATCAATAAAATCACTCAAATCAACAGTACCAAAGAACTAAAATTCATCTCAAAAGCTTTTGAGGTTGTACAAAGTTAGCTAGATGCAGATACTGAACAGCCATTGTTGACTTCACAAAAGGCATGGCAATGAATCTTGATTCTCTAGAGCAGTGTTTCCCAACCTTGAAAACTTCCACGTTCAAGTATTTCAACTCTCAGTGTATAATACTCAACAATGGCTGTGCTGGTTTGGGATTCTGGTTTTTGAATTCTGTACACCTGAAAAATACTAAGTTTGGGAAACACTGCTCTGGAAACTCAATGTGCCTCAGTAATTTGCCAGCCAATACAAGTTTCATTGATTTGACATGACTAAAATATTTATTAAAGGCAAGAAAGAACTATACATATGGAAAATATGCCGACAGAACTGCACTGCATATAAATTAGGCCCTATATCTCTATGTAAACCACAGTTTTTAAATCCTAGACCTCTTTTTTTGTCTGTCAATAGAACTTTGACCATTCTTTTCCTAGCCTTAAACATCAGTTCCATGTTTATATAACAATTATAAGTAGCCTTAAAATAATTGGCTCTTTCTTTATCACCTTCAGCCCCTCTCTATTTTCTCCTCTTTTTCATGTTGACCTGGAGATGTCAGCTGCATTTCCTTCCTTCTAATCATGAGAGACTGAATAGCATTGCAACCTTTCTATTCCCATTTCTTCATGAGTGGAGCCGACAAAGTCTTCCCTTTAGATTATTCTACTGTTTTCTCAGGAGGTGGACATTTCCAAGTTTCTTTGGCTGATGTTGGAAAAGTTTTGCCTTTCCAAGCCTTTCTCACTATTTTCTACTGATAATAAACTGCAAGAATAGAATAAGATTCTATCTCATCTACTTGTTTATTAGGAGTTTTCCCCATTTTATAAATCCCTCTCAGCTTTAGGTACACAAATTAACTATATTTAGGTAAATAAATATTTTATTAATCATAATAATATTACTAATTATACCAAATTTCCTTCCCTTCCCCAAACCGTCTGCCTTCTTCAGAATAGATGGAATATGTAGCCAGTCAGGCATCAGTTGATCTAGCTGGCATTTCAACATAGCCTCAACATCTCTCATATAAGGCCACAAAAAGTCACATAAGAAAAGATGGGTCATAATTCAAAATACTCAGTTTACTACAGCAGAGCTGCTATACCTCTTCCTTGAAGAAAGAAAGAGCATACAGTGTTCTTGGTTGACATAATGCAGTTCTCCACATTCCAAAAAAAGGAAGAGGGAGAAGACAAAACGTTCCACCAAAGGCCATCTTTCCACATTTGAGTTTGGATGTTGCGGAACATGGATTGATTGGTTAAAGAAGGGGTCTACAGTCTATGGAACAAATTATAAAAGTACAGCTTCATGGTGAAATTTTAAGTATCAGTTTGTTCAGTAAGGGTAAGTATAAATGGAGAATGGGTCATTCAAGTGAATTGATTTTAACTGTTCTTGGCCATGGCAGTTGGAGGCTTTTTCCATCTAAGTTGGATATATTTGTGTCATAGAAGGAAATGTACAAATGTCCTGGAATTAGCATTAAAAATCTTGAAGAAGTGACAGTTACTTCAGGGTTCTTCTTTGCTTTCTGAGAGTTTGTAATTTTTTTGTTCATGAAAATGTTCAGTTAAAATCCATAAGAAGCTATCACTGAAAGTTCTGTAGACAGACAGAAATTACTATTGGTCCTCAATTACTAATGGAACTAAGTCATGCAGTGAAATTGATTGCTGACAATAGTTTGAAGGCAAACAAAAGCAAGTATTTCATACAGCACACAGATTCATTCATTTTCTCTTTCTGTATCTGCTCTCTTCAAAAAGCAAAATGTGATAGTACCAGAATATTTGATCCATCTTCAGTTGAAGCATGATTCACCAGATTTTCAACAATGACTTGTGTAACCATTGAAAGATTAAGCTGTTCATGGAGGATAATTATTGATGTTAATCATGATAGCCATGAATGAATCTTGCATTAGAAATAATATTTGTCTGTTTCAGGTGCATAGGGTATATGCAGAATGGCTATGATTATTAAGTTATGCTGCTGAGAGCTTCCTTTTAGGATATCTAGGCTAACCATTTCTGGAAAAAGAATGGTCCAGTTTTACTTTTTTGACAGGCCATAGTGTCAACTAGAGTAGTATAATGTCAATATGGTTTTGGATCAAAGTGCATCTAACATTATACCCTCCCCCCAACTTGTTGCTTTGTATCCATAATCTTAAACTCAACTTGTTTTGCTTCATTTCTTTCTTGAACTGCAGCATATGTTTTCCTCATACCATCTAAAATGAATCTGGCTCTCAACATTGTTTGTTGCCTTGCTGCCTAATAGCGTGCCCTGGCTGAAATATCTGACACACATAACAAAAACAGATACATTTACTGTCAACTTGCAGATTAATAATGATGGTCAAAAATACAAGAAATAGCTTTCTGGGTGCTAATATGACATCAGAAACAATACTACTTAGAGCCCAGTGGTACAATGATCCTCAAAAATAATTAAGGCTGACTAGGAAATCCATCCATCCATCCATCCATCCATCCATCCATCCATCCATCCATCTCATATTTTCAGCTTTCTACAGAGTAGGTTTGCCCTTTGCTATTCACAGCGCTTTCTGGAATGAACATATGATCTTACTCTATCATTTTTTGTTTTCTTTTCCCCTTATAATTGCATAAGGTTGCTATTATTAATGGAGCTTAGGAGTGACAGGTCAGTGAAGATTCTTGTTCATCTAGGTGGAAGTTCTGGAGGTTGAGTCATGGCAACTGGACTTTTTTTTGGTTCAAGATATTTCACTGCTTATCCAAGTAGCTTCTTCGATCTGAGAAAAAGTTGATTAGGGGACCCCATATATATCTTCCAGGGTGGCTGTATTTCTTATTTTACATGATTAGGCTTGTTAGATGGACAATAGGAGTTGTGAATAGATAGTCTTTGAGATGTAGATGTTCAACTCCTAAATCCCTTACTTATCCCCAAATGGGTCATTAAGTGTGATCTCCCTGGTAAACCTATGAATTGTTCTTAATCTTCCTGGGGACAAATAACAGAGCAGCATGAAAAATGGGGGACAAGATATATATGGGGTCCCCTAATTTTTTCTCAGACCGAAGAAGCTACTTGGATAAGCAGCAAAACATCTCAAACCAAAAGAAAAGAAGTCCAGTTGCCATGACTCAGCCTCCAGACGCTTAGAGGTGACATTAAAATCTTGTCTCTTAACCCAGGGCATTTAAGAAATTTTAGAGGTTTTATACAGCTATTTATATTTTGAGTATGTGTGTATAATAGTTTAACATATTTGAATACTTCCATTTTCCTTTGTAACTTGTGTTTCATAGCTTAGGTGGTTGTGTGTTTCAACCAACTGGAAGCTTATTGAACATACTGTAGTAAAGCAAATAATAGCTTGTCATGTTGCAAATATGGCCTATATCTTGTCCATAAACTACAGATCACTAACTGTATGGCTGATTATGCGGAATCCCAACAGTTTAATTCCTTCTTTTTAATGGTCATGCTGGATTTTAACAAGCCACAAAGTCTTCTTACATAATAGTTCTAGAAGTATAAATTAGTGGAATGAAGATGGGGAAGGAAGTTGAATATGCTCTTGTGGAGGAAAAGGACCAGGTACAGGTCTTACTTTACTGTCTTACTCCTTTTCCATCTTAATAATAATATCAAACAATATCTCCCTATCCCAGGCCCTTGGGAAGGACTTGATAGGTGGATAAAAATGCCAATTTCAGACTAAACATCTGGCTGACTGTGCATTAATTACAATAATAAATAGGGTGAGGAGTTCATGATGTCATATTTTTCTGGAACTGTAATTTGAATTTATAAGTAAGTTAAAACTTGTGGTAAGAATTAGATGCTTTTTATTTTGCCTGAAAAGTCATATTTTGACTTTTTTGAAGGGAGGGGTAAGTGTGTTTGTGGGAGAGAGAAAGAGGAAACAAAGGCTTTTCCCCTGACCAGGCCTGAAAAAAAGGAAGAATTTGCCTGTTTTGTTTTCTTTTTCTTATTTGCTCCCCAACTCAGGGCTCTCTCTCTCGCGCTCTCTCTCTGTGTAAGAGAGGGAGAGCAACCTTTTTTAAAATGACTTCAGCAGGCAGAGGCCTGAAAAAAAAAGTGAGAATTTGCCTTTTTTCTTCTTTTTTCATTTGCTCCCCAATTCAGGTATGTGTGTGTGTCCAGCGTGGTGGAGTCACATGAGACCTGCAATCTTATTTTGACATGCCTAAAGATAGATGTTCAGTGACTGTGAAATTTTGGTGTCTTGTTTGAGAATCTGGGAAGCAGATTTTCAGTAGTGATGGTAATATTTTGCTTTGTAAACTGTGTGAAATTAAGGTATTGGCCCAAAAGCATTTTAATATTCAACAACATTGTGACATCATGAAACATAAGAGTTGTTTAGCAAGATTTACCTTCACTAAGAACAGGCAGTGTCTCCTTTTAAAGAGAGCTGCTTCTTCAACTTCAGGTTCATCAAATATACAATCAGAATTTTGTAAGGATCTCTGTACAATGATGGTTACTTCAGATATTCCCTTCAGGAAATTAGGTAGTAGTAGCCTCAAGCATATTTTTGGAGAAGTACACCAGTGACCCAATTCCAAATGAATCAACTCTAAGGAAAAATTAATGTCCGCCTGCTATGAAGATGTGTTAGGAAAGGTAAGATCTGCTGTTGACAATAATAATATATGGTTTCAATAGATGAAACAAGAAGTGTAAACGGAAGATATGTAGCCAACATTACTATTGACACTCTGAAATGTGATAAGCGTGGTGAAGTATTTCTTTTAATATGCGAAACTCTACAAAAAGTAAACAATTCCACTATTGCTATGCACTTTGTTGATTCTATGAAACTACTCTGGCCAGATGGTTTAAAAAGGGGAAATATCCTTCTCTTTGTAATAGATGCCATTCCATACATGACTAAAGCAGTGAAGGGACTTCTTTATCCAAAAATGATCCAGACCACATACCTTGCACATGTTTTACACAGAGTGGCTGAAGAAATTTGAAGCAACCAGCCTGAGGTAGATAATTTTGAATGGGAAAAAAAATGTTCATTAAAGCTCCACTTCAAGTACAACAGCTCAAAGCAATTGCTCCTACTTTGGATCTCCCTTTCCAATCTGTTGTGATACATTGGGGGACTTAATTATTTCACAAAGTATGCTTCCTTGCATACTTTAGATAGTTAAAGAATTTGACTATTATGAATCTTTCTCCATCGAGAAAGGAATTTTTAAGATTCCTTTTCTGAAACCTTGGCTGGAAAAGCATATATAAGATCTAACTTCAGTGGATTATCAAGAGGAATCACCTTGAAACTTTAGGAATGGAACTTAGTGATGTACTGAACATGGTAAAATAAATTTGAAAGTGATTTAAAGCAAGCAAAGGGGAAAGTGGCTGAAAAAAACAGTGATAAACTGCAGAGTGCTGCAATCTAATCTGGTTATTCAACACTTTGCAAAATATGTAACATTGTAAAAGGACTCCAAGCAAAATTTGAAGACTTTGACCCAGAATTTTTTCCAGATGAATTTGCTTTTTTCATATTTGTTCCTGTAACCTCTTGTGATGTCAAACCAAGTTTCTCCAGATACAAGAATATACTGGTGGACAACAGAAGGGGTTCTGAGTTTGATAACCTCAAGATGCATGTGGTCATCCAATGCAGTTCTGCTGTTAATGGAAACTAATCCAGGGATGACAATTTTACTCTCAAAATTTTAATTTGATTCCTTCAATACTAGCACTTCTGCACTGGAAGTGAAGAAGAATAAACCTTTTAATTTGTCTGTGTGTAAGCACAGATTTTTAAAAATTGGAATGCTAATTTCAGAAAAATTATGTCATATTTTTGCTTTAAAAGTCGTATTTTTGGTTTAATTGGTCATATTAAAATAACTTTAAGGTAATAAATGCTTGCATATTTCTAACATTTTTAGATCATAGAAATCCTTGCCTAATAATACATATCAAAATTACATATATATGACAAAGTAGCAACAGTGGTGCATAGGAATATTTACAAGAAACACAATTTGCCTGCAAGCAAGAATGAGTGGAATCATGAAATAGATAAAATAATAGAAAATGAAGGAGCTAAGGTGCTTTGGAACTTTAAAATTCAGATAGACAAGCATCTGTCACAATACCCCAGACTTAACAATTGTTGATGAAAAAGACAAAAATATCTGCATAATGAATATTATAATACCTGGAAACAGCAGAAGAGAAGAGTAGGAACTGGAGAAAATCAGAAACATAAAAGACCTGTAAATAGAAGTAGAATGACTGTAGCAAAAGAAAGCAAAGATAGTACCAGTAGTAATAGGTGTCTTAGAGTGCAATTCTAAAACATCTAGAGCACCACTTAAACACCATTGGCATTGACAAAATTCCCAGTCAGTTGCAAATGGCAGCTTTACTTGGAACACCTCACATCCTACAACAGTACCTTTAATATTATTAAATATTATTAATATTAAATATTGAAGGTGTTAGTAGGTGGATGAAGATGCCAAATCCAGTCTGAACATGATGCTGGCTAGCAGCAACCACCAAAATAAATTGAATTTATATGCTGTCTGACCCCCAACAACTCTGGGCAGCTTACAATTGTTAAAACATTTAAAAACAAACAACAATATAAAAACACACAAAGAGCTCAAGACAGAAAAGCAATGAATGATGGCAAAGAAAAGTAGAAGAGAACAGTAAGAAAGGGGCATCAGCTATCTTCTAAAAGATGGTCCTTTGAAACACCAGCAGGGGAGGAGTCTTTTGAATCTTGTGGGGAACTTCATTCCAGAGGGCAGGTCCTACTGCAGAGAAGGCATGCTTCCAGGTGGCCTTGTTTAATCGATGGAACCCAGAGCATGCCAACCTTGCTAGATCAGTTAGGGAGATACTATGGGAGACAAGTGGTCTCTCAAATAATCAGGCCATGTAGGACTTTTTAGGTAACAAATAGCACTTTGAATTGTACCTGGAAATAAACTGATAACTAGTGCAGCTCACAAAGCAATTGAGTTAAATGGTCATACCAAGACATTCCCATCATTGCCCATGTTGTTACATTCTGAACAGCTAAAGCCTGTTGTAACCCCAAAGAATCTATGTGCCAGGCAGTATACAGGAAATGTACACAAATCATTGTTTATAATTCTGTGTTACTGTATGAACTTAATTGATACATGGTTTTGTTATAATTTTAATTTAGAATATTATGAACTGAGACATAAATCGGCTTTGTTCTGATTTTTTTTATAAAAAAACTCTTTTTATTCTCATATTTAGATTAGCCTGACATTCAAATGTAGTCCTAAAAGTGAGAATGGGAGAAACCAAAGAGGAAGGAAGAACTGTGTTTTTGAGTGTAGTGAAGAGGCTTTCTCTCCTCTGGCCACCCTTTTTCTTTACTAGTTAGAACAAAAGAGAAATACTGTATTAATTCTCTCTTTGGCCAATACATTAACTTATCTTCCAATAGTTCCCCAGTTACCAAATGTTTTAATATGTGTCTGATTTAAATTCTGTCATAGAATGTTATAGTGTCTGAAGTATTGTGAATATACTTCATTGTCCAAACATGCAAACAATATAAAAATGCTGATGAACATTAAATTGTGTGGAGTTTCATTATTACAGGTAGTCCTCTACTTATGACCATTTGTTAGCAACTGAAGTTACAGTGTGCTGAAAAAATGGATTTGTGGCCTGAACCTGAAGTTATGACTGTTCCAGTGCCCTCATGGTCACATGATTGAAATCCAGGCTCTTTGCAGCTTATCAGCGCTTATGATTGCAGCATGCTTCAATTTCTCCCATCCACCTATCTCTTCCCTGACCATGTATGTCCTTTTTGGCTGACCTCTGCCTTGCGGGGGTGGCAGATAGCCCCAGAATCATGTGCCCCAGGAAGCCTCAGCTGCCCCCACAAGCATTCATTTGCCCAACTGCCTTCTCTCCCACTTTCCTGCACTAACCTGTAACCTTTTGCATCCAGCAGCTAAAGCAGAAGTGCCTCACTGCCTTTGCTGTCTCATTTTTGGACCCAGCTTCTCCAGTGAACATTTCCTATATGTGACTCTTTGAGAGCTCTCTTCATAAAGTTGTTTTGCTTTTGGAATTCTTTGGAATGCTATGCTGCCTTTGGAAGCTGGAAGATTTTCCAAAGACAGCACACCTTTCTGAAGACAGTGCTCAGGGAGTCACATGTAGGAAATGTTCACCAGAGAAGGCAATTCCAAAAAGGAGACAGAAAAGGCAGTGAGGCATTTCCACTTTGACCATGGCAGATAGGCACAAAAGGTCAATGTGCAGAACTTGGAAAGAACACAACTGGACAAATGAATGCTTGCTGGAACTGCATAGGCTTTGTGGCTTGGTGCTGGAGAGCCATATGTAGGAAGCTGGAGAAGCTGCAGCACCTGGGCTAACATAGTGGCCATGGATCCAAAAGGGCAACAGCAAAAGCAGTATTCACTTCAGTCATGGCAACTGGGCGCAAAAGATTGATATGGGGAAGTGGGAGAGAAGGTAGCTGGGTGAATGATGGCTTGGTGGCATTTGCTGGGGTGGGCTGGAATGGCTGAGGTTTCTCTGGGCATGGCAAGAAGTCTGAGAGCCATGTGGTTCTAAGGTTGCTTGCCGCCCCATAAGGCAGGATGCAGGGCAGCCAAAAGGCAGAGATGTGGGGGAGGAATTGGAGGCAGTCCCTTATCTTATTGAGGTTTGGGGCTGGGAAGGACTAAGTTCAGAATGGCTTGGGTAGTTGTGTGACGATCCATGATTTTTGATTAATGACAGCAACAGGGAGTGCCGGGAAAGCTGCTGCAAGTCCATGTGTTCATATGATGTCTTGCTTTATGACTGTACCAATTTACAATATAATCCCAGTCCCAGTTGTGGCCATAAGTCAAGACTGCAGGTTAAAAAACATTTTATGGAAGATAAGAAATAGCTGTTAACTTCTCCCATTTCTTAACAGAATAAAATCAGAACAATAAGTTTGTAATTCCCTGAGAAAATATAACTTATTATCCTTCAGAAAATAAAGTGTTATGTCTTCTGTGGCCACATTTTGAATTTTGAAAGCATTTTTTTGGGTGTTCATGCAGAATGGTTGTCAAGGGGAGGTTTATCTGTAGATCAAGTACCTGTTACATTTTGGTGGGCATGGTCAGTCCTTAGAATATGCATTTACCTGAAAATAAACTAGGGAGTCAGTTCTTTTTTAAACCCTCTACCATTCTAGTACATGTAGTACACTACATTCTAGTATATTTTCCCTTTTTTCTCAGGGAAGGTAGGTACACTTGTAAACAAATGAGTAGATGCAGCCATAAAGAATTAAGAAAAGTTGGAGAAAAAGCTGTATGTGCTGATAAACTTGGCAGTACTGTAGATACAATTACTAATTAATCTAGGGCTCTACTAGCTGAGCAGAGAATAAATGCAGGATTCCCACATTGGACAATATGTAATAATAAATAAACAATTTGTTCTCAATCAATGGTATATTTTATCCTCTCAAATATTCCAAATCCTTGAGAGCAGATTTCTAGAACACATAACTGGAGTGTTAAGCCATCATTTGCTTAACCAATTTTTGAATTAAACAGTTTGCTGTATTTGCTTAAAGTGTTAAATAATAAACTGTAGCTTATAAACAGTACTGAGTGATTACAACCACTGGATTAACATGAGAGAAAGCCTAGTTTGGTAGACAACCCTTTCTGAATTTCAATTTTGGTTGGATTCATAAGTCTTACAAAGTAATTTTTGTTTTTTTATGATTATATCTATAGCAATATATAAACTATGATTATGAATTTTCAACAAACCCTGGTTATTATGCCCACTATGAATTAGGGCTGCATGTGAACCTAACCAGAGTGCCTTGCCATAGTGGCAATTTATGTTTTTGTATTGTACCTGAGCTAAGAAAATTAGAATATAAAGTTCTCATTCTTTTATATGCATTACTACATCTTTGTTAAAAAATTTTGAGAATCGTCACATACACTGAATTGGCATATATGATCCCCTCCAAATGCCATCCATGTGATTCCAACATTAAATAAAAATGGTTTTTAATGAAAATGACTGAAATTACCACCAAATCATGTAATAGATTTGTATTAGTGTCTATGAGAAGGAAGCACAAAAGCTTTCTGAACTATAAACTATATTTTTACAAACCACATTGGCTAAACCCCAGATCAAATGAATCACATTATATCTGTGCATGTTATATGAGCTGGGCTTTTATCTTGAAGCATGATGTGTGTTTGTTTTGGCTTAACTTTGTTTGCAATCATAGCCATTCTGATTTATTATTCATAGTTCAGCATTTTCTCTGAAGTTTTCTACAGAGTGACATACAGACCAGAAAGTGATATACAGTGGGATCGTGATTAATGAGCTAATTTAAATTGAGAATATGTCATATATGGTGATGTCATAATGCAAATGACTGAAAATGCTGTAAATACAAGCAGGATTTTGTCCATTGCATCCAAATTTGCTGCATCAAGCTCCCTAAATAAAACTGTCAGTGTATACTTAGGTTCTCTAAGACATTAATATCATTTAGGGATCCTTTTGTCAATAATAATTCCAACTGGAAAGGGGGGCTGTGTGATATTGTCAATAGATACATTCTTGGATTAGTTCATGTTGAATTTTTATCTACCACAAGTCTAATGAATGTGATAAAATGATGGCAATTAAGGATTGATTGCCAAATTTCTTGTGTCTTGATCTTCACTAGGATTTCAAGCCATACTAGCTGAGAAAAAATGTGTCCAATTTGAATAGTTTAGCTGGATAATCTGTCCAACTTGTCCATCTTTTGACCTTTCTTGCATATGTATGTATTTAAAGCTAGA
>JANHZU010000418.1:76799-89821 GCA_032468055.1 Acrochordus granulatus
TACACTCCTATAGTATCTCCAGAGTAATTATTATTATTGTTATTACATAATAAACATAAAAATATATTAAACTGTTAGAGAAGATATAATTTTATAAAATGTATATTTGTTTTTCTGTAACCTGCATTTGATTATCTCCAAAATGTAAGTTTATGCATTTCAATTCCTTCTAGGTATGACGAATGGATAAAAGCAGACAAGATAGTGAGACCAGCAGACAAAAATGTACCCAAAATAAAGCATCGAAAGAAAATAAAGGTAGATTATTTTGTACTGCTAATGCTGAATATTTTCCATAGAAATAGAAACAAATATGTGAATATGACTTACTGTTGATAGCAGCTGTTATAGCTGAGGAAGAAGAGTGACACAGGAACATCATTTTCATATTTACTTGTCATTTTTTCACTCATTGTCAAGTAATATAACAGTGTCTTCTGCTGACTTGTCAGCAAATCTGATAATTAACAAATATGATTCTTGTATTTCAAATTATGTTTCTGTGTTTATTCAGACATACAAGTAGCCACACTGATAGTCATTTGATGAATTACATTATTTTTTGTAATAAGCAAACTTCCTAGCCTGAAAAGATTTTTCTTTATATATAGGAAAAATCTGTGATGCAAAACAAAACAGTTAAATAGTTATGCAAAGAACTATAATCTACTTAAGACTACACTGTGACCACACATGTCCTATCATACCCATAAAAATAAACTCCTTCCCTACTTACAAGTGTAATCTTATGTATAGGTGTTCTTTGAACAGAACTTAGAAATAACTACCACTAATTAGAATAGGATTGATCAAGTACGCCCAAGACCACTTGGGACCCTTGAGGCCTACTTTCAAATATAATTGCTAAGGTTACTCATACAGTTTTCTGCCCTAGTGAGGTAGGAAAGATTAAAATTAGTGTAAACCCTAAAATAGACTTGAAACAATTTTTAAAAATCCTCCAAATGGTTCCTCAAAATGAAGAATTACAAAAATTTTCCCATTTATTTGCATAATCACTTTGCCACTATAATAACCTTGAGTTCTTCCCAGTCATAAAGCATTGTGCTCAAGTTGTTCAAATATTTCCTGTCCCATTGAAGTCCTTGAATAGAATTCACCTGTAGACCATAATGTTTTGTCTTAATTACCAGTTTTGAAAAATTGATACTTAAAATTCTGTAAGTAGATGTAGATGTGTGTCAGATAAGAAATGAAATGGTACTTCAAAAGTGTTATGGTTATAAAATGTTTACACATATACAATTTAGATATGTTTCTTCTAAAAACACATTTTATCTCAATTCGATTTACTTTATGTGCTGTCTTGCCATTTGATTTTGTTTTATTTTCAAATTCTGTTAATTCTGATATAAAATAAACTTTATGGGTATATTAATAGAGTATATATTTCTTTTAAACTAGAATAAAGCTGATAAGGATGAGAAATATTCTCCAAAAGCATTTAAATTGCGCCGTTCATCAAAACCACCGTTTCATATCAGTATATCATCTGAGATGGCATCCAAACCAGACAGCGCTGAAGCCAAAACTTCTGAACTAGCTCCAAATAAATCTTTAGAGATTATTTCTATCCTTAATGGACTGCAAGGTAATGTGCAAAAAAAGTATTTTCTTTCTGAGAGAAACAAGTCCAAGTCCTTGACCTTCATGACAGTCCAAAGACAGAACCATTTGTGGTTTTTAAGCTGCTCCTCATGAGTGGGCATAATCTGAGCAGCATGCATCATTACATAGCTTGTGCTTTAGCAAACTAGAATTCCAGTGAATTTTGGCTTCCTGCAAACCTACTGAGCTGCTTATCCAGGCCTTTGTTTTTTTAATTAGACTGGATATCTCTATAATATTCATAGAATTGGATTTTTTATCTCTTTGTTTGATTCAGGCATAAATGTATAGTTTTCTACACCAGTATACTGGTATTATCTCTTTTTTGTTTTTATTTTGTTATTTTCCTAGCATTCTGCATTCATCTCTTTCTGTGCTTTTATAACCAAAAATTATAATTCCAGTTATAATTTTGCTTAACCAGAGCATTCTTTTAGCATTTAGGTTTTTTCCAACTTCTGAGTACTTTAGATGAATTGAAGGGTTTGTATTTCTCAGTCAGAAGTTAGGCTGATTTAAATGATCTCTGTGAAATCCATTTCACTCTGAAAATTATCTAAATCAGTAGGATGCTGATTAAGATGATAAACAGGCTTTGGAGGTATTTTTGGACATATGACATAAACCCATATAGTAGAGGTACACAACCTTTTTTGGTTTGGATGCTATATTTTGTCTTTCGGCCTTCTGTAAAGGATGCAGAAAAGATGGCTAGTAGATAGGGATCCTCTAAATTATTAATTGGTTTTTGAGCTTCTTGAGGTTTTGGGGACAGCTAAGAGATACAATGGATATCTTAAACCTTGTAGAATTTTCTTAACTCTGAAAAAAGGGGAGGAAAAACTATTAGGGCTGAGAATCTTTTTTGTAGGAGGAAGAGGACTCTTTCTCCTTTTCTCATTCACTTTTTCTTTCTATATGCACCATATATTTGTCTTTATATTTCAAAGCATAAACACTTTCAGAATAATTCTCATTGGTATTGCCTGATTATCATTTCATCAGAATCTATTTCATCATTTGTCTTAGTTTATTTAATGAAAGTATATTTCTTTCTGTGTTATGATGGTTCGTCATTCAGTCAGCCAGATGTTTAGACTGGATTTGTATTCAAATATTCAATTAATATTGAATAAAACAAATACTGTTTATAATACCAAAAGTTTATTAGGGGACAACATTCTCTTATTTTATGCCAATATATGATGTAAAAAATGGGTTAAATTGAAATATGTTTACAGATTGTCTTTTGTTTATTACAGAAAGCTTTGTCTTTAAGTGGGAGTTAGTTTATGGAATAGAAACTTTAGTTTCAATCGACTTATACTTTCAAATATACATTTAAACATATTTTTTTAAAAATATTTTAAATTCAAATAGAGATACTGATCACAGAGAAGTTAAAGACTAATCCAAATATGTTTGAAACATGTTTAAATGTAAGATACGGATCTGGATCTTGTACTCTATTTTCTTACCTTTTTTTTTCCTCCTCTAGCGTCTGAAAGCTCAGATGATAGTGAACAAGATGATGACCAAAGTGCTCCAAATGTCTATAACAATGGGAAGGAGGATCCTCAAGATGAAGTTTTGACCCAAGACAATAATGAAATTTGTCTGAAGGAACAAATCAGCTTATCAATGCCAGAAGAGAAAGTAACTCTTGGAGATTCCACAATATCCAAACCAGTATCAAAATCCCCAGAAGGACTTCATAAAGAATTGACAGAATTATCTGATGATACCGATTATGATGGTGAGCATGCAAGTGCCAAGAAGAAGAAAGAGATTAAAAAGGAGGCAACAGATAAAATAAAACGTGGTAAACGAAGGTACTGTGTACCTGAAGAATGTTTAAAAACTGGGTCACCTAATATTAAGGATGAAAAATCAAATGGCAAAGATATACTTAGCTTGGAACACAGTAGTAACAGTTCCTCAGATGAAGATGAAATAAAAAATAAGTTAAAATTAACGCCTAATAAGAAGTATAATGGATTAGATGATAAAAGGAAGTCTTTACGGACAAATGCTTTTTATCCTGGGTTCTCTGAAGTGGCAGAGAAGAGAATAAAGCTTCTAAGTAATTCTGATGAAAGGGTTCAGAATACTAGAGCAAAAGACCGGAAAGATGTGTGGTCAAGTATTCAGGGACAATGGCCAAAAAAAACTCTCAAAGAACTTTTTTCAGATTCTGACACAGAAGCAGCAGCTTCTCCCCCCCATGTTTCTCCTGAAGAGGCAACATCAGAGGAGCATCTGCAAACTCTTGTGGAAGAGGATACTTCTTTGTCTAGTTCTAAAGTTGAAAGATCTTTGCCATTAACCATGGATACAAAACCTATTGAAGAAAAGCCAACTGAAATGAATGACAAGAAAGTTGAATTCCCAAGTAGTGGCAGTAATTCAGTTCTAAACACGCCACCCACTACACCTGAGTCACCCCCATCGATAACTGTAGCAGATTCTAGCAGGCATCAGGCGGGCATATCTGTTTCTGAAACTCTGGCACCAAGTCAAGAAGAAGTACGAAGCATTAAGAGTGAAACAGATAGCACAATTGAGGTGGACAGTATTGTAGGAGAACTGCAGGACCTTCAGTCTGAAGGAAATATATCTCCTACAGGCTTTGATGCCAGTGTGAGCTCCAGCAGCAGTAATCAACCAGAACACACTGAGAAAGGTATTATAAATTCAGTGTCATTTAGCATTTATCTCTCTGGATGGGGATTATGGGAAGCTGCAGTCCAATATATTTAGAAGTACTGGATTCAGAAAGGCCAGTCTGGTACATTAGAACCAAGCATGGAACTGAACAAAATGTTTCAAATTTCAGAGTGACATTATTTACAATATTTGCCTGGGATGGTAGGTTAGGAGGAAAGTTTGCTAAAGAATGATGCAGCTGCTTGACAAAAGTGTCAGATTACATTTTCACCATATGTATTTGTCATTGTCAATTAGCTCTGGTAGATTCTGTACCATTCCTTTATTTCCCTCAGGTTTGCCTCTTTTGAATCTTCTTAGATTACCATCTATTTCAGAATAAGATTTTCATATCTGATGTGAACATAGAGATGCTTAGAAGCTAGGGTAATATGATAGTCTTAGATTAGTAGTCTCTTTACAAGTAGAGTACTTTAATAACAAAATACTTTGGATTTTAATGGATAATTTTGTCTGGATATCTTATTGACTTCTCAGCAGTTTTTAGTAATAAATATACTTGATTACATTCATGGACTAAAAGAAAAAAGCCTACATAGTAAAACATAGCATAATTGTTATTGATTACAGGTCATAATAGGGCAGAGTTTATGCATACAGTATAACAAAATATGTCAGCATTTATGGACAGATAATTGTCTTTATTATCTAATAAGCAATATAAATAAGATCAAAATGCCGTAGGGATTTAGAAAGGAAAGGGGAAATAACTGCAAAGAGTTATATTGCAAAGAACTGACTGTATAACAAAACATAGGTTGCAATTTTTATCACATCTGTACTATAGGGGCACTATCTTTTAGCAAATGGAATTTTCCTAATATTACTTTACTACTGCTGTGAGGAGAACATACGTCAGGGATAAGGCTCTTCTGAATTTTCAAACCTCAAAAACAAAACAGCTTCCCAGGAAAAATAATAAAAATGTAATTTCCTGTAATTGTTTTGCTAGGAAGAATCAGAATCATCTGCTATAATTAAACTGGCCAATCCAGCTAAGTTATGTACAATTTCAACCAAAATTTATACAGGATAGATACAACTCTAATAACTTCTGCTTCTCACTGAATATTTGTTTATATTTGAGACACAGTGAGAAACCAGGAAAATATTTTTTGAGAATTTAGTTTGAACTTTAATATTTCTATCCTGCTCTAAGGCTCTAATTGAGCCCTATACAATAACTGGGCATAACTTAACCACAGTTAGGAGAACTGTGCAGCTCAGTTAAAATAGAAAGCTTGTATAGCTAAGGATGATCTATCTGCTCTTTGGATACATAGTCCTGATGGGCATTTCAGGCTTAGAAAGCCAGCCCTAAATATTTAAATGTTTTGACTTGTTTGATGGTGTGCCTTTCTCTTTGCCAATTCTACAGCTGAGATGTTTGGAAAATACTTGGATCTTAAAATTGTTTATGGCAGACAAACTTATTTTAAGGCCTACAAGACTCAAAGACAAAATTACCACGTTAGCATATAAAAGTAAATTGATATCTTGTTGGGCCATTTTAGGATGGAAAAGTTGGTTGCTTAAACTGGTTAATTAGTGTGGGAGGTAACAAAGCAGTCCTACCTTTTTTGTTTTCTCACTGATATTTCTTTGGTTAGATGTCCTTGATCATTACATCTGATTTTTACTCTGTGTCCTTGTACATTTTAAATATTAATAAGAACAGATATTTATCAACTATGGAATAATTAAATTTAGCCCTGAATATTGAATTGAATCCAAGCTTAAATCAATGAAAGCCACAAATAGGGGTGAACCACATTTCAAAGAATACTTTTTCCCAGATACTGAACACCTGAACATAATGTAAGCTAATTTAAATTGGTTTGCCCTGAACCCTGCCTGTTTGTCTCTCAGGATGGATACAAATCCAAGCCAATTGAGGAATTTAATTTGTAGGTGCTTAATTTGCATTTTACTGATTTGACTGAATACAATTATTTGGGAGGGAGTAGAATAGGCATGCTCATCCTTTTTTCTTTCTTATAGATTTTAGCCAAGTCCCATATCTTTGAAATCTTGCTAAAATTGTCTGTGGCCACAATTAAGAATTAAGGGGGCATGGATGGCCAAGCAATTAAGACACTTGGCTTGTTGGCCGGAAGGTCGGCGGCTCAAGTTTGAGACCCAAGTGCTGCTGCATAACGGGGTGAGCTCCCATTCCTGCCTTGAAAGCATATAAAAATGCAAGCAGATAAATAGGTACCACGTTTGGTGGGAAGGTAACAGCATTCTGTGTGCCTCAGCATATAGTCATGCTGGCCACATGACCACAGAAGCATCTTTGGACAACACTGGCTCTTCAGCTCTGAAACAGAGATGAGCACTACCCCCTAGAGCTGGTCACGATTGGCCAACTTCTTTAATCATAATTTACCTTTTATGATTAAAGAAGCTAAAATAGATGCTCACCAGTTCAAATTACTATTTGTAATTTCATAAATCATATAATCTGTGCCATGAGCTTTCCAGGTTTGGATGGTTTGAATGTATTTGATTTTTAGAATATGAAACTGTGGACCACATAATTAAAGAAGTCACATCTAATTCTAAATCTAGAAAGAGGGTTCTGATTCCATATATCAGGTAGCAAAATCTTTTCTCAAATTCTAGCCAGTATATGAAAGGAAGGATACAAAACTTTCAGAAGGGACAGAGCTACCAGTCTCCAAAAAATAGTAGGGTTCTCTACATGAGCAGTTGCTATCAAGAAAGTGAAGTTTCTTCTATATTGTCTGAAAAAATGATTCTGACCTCTCCTGGCTTCTTAAAAATCATTGAACCAAACTGGAAAGTTACAGGTATTCCTCCTGGAAATATGTAGATATGAGATAGATGTGGGCTGAGATAGTTCAATCAGTTTATCATAGCTACTCAAAACTGTCTCATTGGGGATACCTCCCACAGTTATTGCATGAAGATGACTCTGATACAATTTATACAAGCTGCCCAGAGTTTCTTGTTAGTGAGATAGGCGGCCCATAAATTCTGTGTCTACCTACCTATCTAGGTTGTAAGTTGACAATCCTTGTGACCAGGCCTGATTTTATGACATTTTATGTAGCAGTTGTTTAGTGAATGTTGCAGTCATAAGTACAAACTAATTCTTCTGAATTTATTTTTGCTGAAAACTGGCAAAAAAATTCACACGTTATGGTCTTGTGAGTGCAGGACACTGCAGTTAGTTGTAAAGGTGAACCAGTTGCCAAGTGCCTGTGTAGTAATTACCTGTAGTAATTACCTGGGATCTGTGCTCCCACCTTTGAGCATCAGATGATTATTTAGGCATGAAAGCTATTGTACAAGCAAAGAAATCAAACACAGAAAACAGTCCAGCTGCCTTGTGGTTTTTTGCAACAGCCAGAAGTGTTTTATAGGCATAAAGCACCCATTCCAGACCTGTCATAACTTTGAATGGTCATTAAGTGACTGGTGTAAGTTGAAGACTATGTGTATCAGTTTTACCATCAATCTGAGAAAACCATCTAATAAAGATGGGTCGAACTTTACTATAAAAGTAAAAGGATAGTAAAAGAATCCTCTCAAATATTGTTAAATATGTTTGGACAGTGATCACTATCAAACTGGTTGGCAACTGTAAATCTAAATACACAGTGTTCAACAACACTACTTTATAACTAACCAATGAAGGGTTGCTTCCAACCTGTTAGTATATTTGCCAATAATCATTGCCAATGGATCCATTTAATATTGCAAGATTCAATTTAAAAAGCAGATTTGTATAAAGCAAAATTGTATAAAGCAGAATCCTCTAAAATCCCCAATGTTGTAATTGAACTGTTGCTATAACAATGGCAATAATCCAAGGACTGCAATTTGGTAACAAGCTCCTCATCATCAATCCCAGTTTTTGCACTAAAGTTCCCAGCCAATGTAAAATATGCTGAGGAAGTCTATTTAATAAGCTTTCCAAGTAGTATTGTATTTTTCTCTGCACAGCTTTGATTTGAATTCAGGGAGTAAGGGAGAAATGAATTTATTGTATTAACAATAATTTACTCTTGGAGAATTTAAATAATGCAGGGCATTTCATCCTTCCACATTGCCATGGCATATTATAGGGATTGCATACTAGTGACTTGGATCTGTAAAGAAATGGAAATTAGAAGTGGAAGAAACAAGACCAATGCAAAGTTCCCTTGTCCCACTCCAGGCTCTACTTCCGCAGTAATGGACTTACATCCCAACAAATATAAATTCTCCCACATACCATGTTTCTTGTTACAAAACTACATAATAACTGGGGATACAAGCTAGGATCTTTTCCTCTGACTTTCCAGCTTGTAATGTTCCAAGAGAGGGATATGGGCTAGATAAATGTTCAGCTCGCCTGGAGCAAAATGATTTCAAAGATATGCCCAGGGGGATCTTAAAATCTGTTGATGGCCATTCTCCTAACAATGTCTGATATTCTGAGACAGCCCACAGCAGTTCATAGAGTATCCTTTGCTAAAGGTTAGATAACAGAAGAGATAGAAGCAGAAGTGAGAGTGAATCTGAAAGTGAAACAGAGAACTTTTCTACTATTTCTGAAATTTGCATCCCTGGTTTAGAATGATTTTGTGATATTCCTAAACTCACAAGAGGATTTGTCTGCCCCGGAATGTGCGAAGAGATTAATCCAAGGAACTTGTTTTTATAATTGGGCAGGCTCCATTATGGTCATAAGTCAAGGACTACCTGTATAACAATGTCTGCTATTAGCCTGGTAAGACCAGACAAAACACTGAAGGATTCCTTGAAAGAATCCACTTTACCCTTTATTGCTGTCAAATATTCAAGCATTGAGATAATTCTTTGCGCTGTCAGCAGACACTGCTAGAAATAGTCTGTGATGATGTCAGTTTTAAAGCCTTCTCCCGACCATCTTCTGGTGCAAGTGTAGTCCCAAATTGGGCATCACCCACCTTGATGGAATGGGTTGATAATATAGAATTCTACAACTCTGAGTCTTCTTGATAAGATGAAGAGAATGCAGGCATTTGCTTACTTCCAAGTTCTGATTGTTCAGATTATAGAACCCACTCCAGTGCCTTGCATCTATTTGGCAGGCAACCAGAGCCTGGTCTTGTTGATTTTACTTACATTTTCCTTCTTATTTTCTATGATGATTTCTAATTTCTATTGTTTGAATAGTAAAGTTTTTTATTTTTATTTTAATGTGTTTATTTTATTTTTTAAATGTTTTAATGAATATTTTTAGTATTGTTTTGTTAGCTGCTGAGAGTCTCCGATTTCGGTGACATACAAATTAATTAAATAAAGTGAGTGCCCCAGGACTTTCTGCCATTTCTTTCTCCTTATAACTGTCGTTCCTTTTAATGCTACTATCCATGATATTTTGTAGATTACCTGAGAGATCTAATAGGAAGAACTGCTCTGAAGTGGTTCTATTCCTCACTCTCAAGATAGCTTTCAAATAGTGTAATTTGGGGATATTGCTATTTGAAATGAGAAGTATTTTAAAGAGCCCTTTACAGCTCTATTCTGTCAGATATGGAGCAGTGTAATATTAATATGCTGATAATCCCTAAATGTATAGTTCTGTAACATCTTAAAATAATGGTTTGGTTCCCCTGAATACCTGTCTGCAATTAATAATAGATTCAGTGAAGGAGAATAAATTGCAATTGAATCCAGGCAAGATACAGGTGCTTATTGTGAGGGGTCACAGTTCAAAAAATCCGGTAGATCATCCTGTTTTGAATGGAGTTATGTTCTTCCAGAAGGAGAAAATAAACTGTATGTGGTTTCCAATCTTTCTCTGGCTGAAGCAATACCCAGAGGTGCCCTTTATCCACCTTAACTGATATGCCAACTATATCTCTAACGAGAATAAAATGACCATGTGATTAGTTCACATGCCAATAACATTCAAGCCTGATTAATGCATTGTGCTCTATATGGGGCTGCCTTTATGTCTAGTCCTGAATCTTCATCTGAGACAGGTTATGTGGAGTTCATAATATCTTCTTATTTAGTATGAACAAGATTTTAACTAGGAATTTTTGAACATTCTGTTTTCTTTCCCTTGCTTTTTAAATATTATTACTCAAATTCCTGATAGCTTGAGGAAGGCTGTCTGATTGCTGTTCTAAACACATTAACATTTAATACATTTTAAGATGTCTGTTTTTATGTTAAGCTGCAGCAATTTTGAAATCAATCATACTGTTTCCAACTAGGATGTAAAAGGGTTGTTGCTGCAAAATAAGTATATTGTATACTGATATATCGTATGTAAAATATCTTGCTTTTGTGTTAAAAAAGCTGGTACAGGCCAGAAAAGACTTAAAGATGGCCAGAGTGGTGGTTCCTCAAAAAAGCAGAAAAGAAGTCATAAAACATCTGCGGTGAACAACAAAAAAAAGAACAAAAGTAGTAAGTATGGCAAATTGATGGAGTGTAAAACTTGGTCTTAAAACTTATGAATAGCAGATCATGAGCTGAATCCAAAAGTAGCCTTCTGGGATCAGAAGATAGAAGAGTTTCATACCTTGAGAATATTTTATTTGGCAGAATGGAGAGGAAGCAATTTTTGCTGGTTCCTTCTTTCTGCAGCCCTCTCTGATTTCCCTTAAAGCATTGAAGCTCTTTTAAAAGCACTTCCCCTTCCTCTTTCAGCCTGCCAAAACATTATAAATTGAACCCACTTAAAGATTGATTTCACCCTTAAGAAACTGTGCAGTGTCCCCCAAGTGAGTCATATTCTTACTTAACTCTAAAAACAATTCAAGTTTTTAATTTGTCTTTGAAAATATTCCATTACGTATTTTATTGGAGAATAAGAAGATAATGCTTTTTGTAAGTGTATATAAGCATTTGAAGTGCTGAAATATTTATAGCCTAAGCCTATAAGATTCATTTATTGTGTCTTCCTTCAGCAAACAGTAGTGATAGTGAAGAACTTTCTGCTGGAGAAAGTATTGCCAAATCCCAGCCAGCAAAATCAGTTTCTACAGGGATGAAATCTCAGCATACAAAAACTCCAGCTAGAACACAGTCTCCTGGAAAATGTGGGAAAAATGGAGAAAAAGATTCAGATCTTAAAGAACAGAACAGTCGTTTGCCAAAACTTTACAAATGGAGTTTCCAGTTATGTAAGTAAGGATTTCATGTGACTGAGTTTTTTCCTCCTCAATTCTGGAAGGGTTCCAAAGCTTTTCATTCAAATCTACTAATTTTCCAAGAATGGACAGAACATTTCATTTCTATATGATGGAATAAAATACAGAAAATCAGTGAAGTATATGAGAAAACAAAACAGTGAAGTCTGTGAGAAAACAAAACAGTGAAGTATATGAGAACTACAAAGCTCTAAACAAGAGCCAGAAGTAGTAAAACTTAAAGAGATTAAGGGAAGTCCATTTAACCCTGATTTATACCTACATTGTTCACTGTAGCTCTCCAAACATTTTATTCTTGAAAACTCTTTTTGTTTCTACCACACATGGCTTTATATGTTACCTTTTGTTCTTTAAACTTCCCATTCTTTTTCTTTGAGGATCTTACCAACTTGAAAAATTTTCTCAATTGTTCCCATTCTGTTAACCCATTCATCCTTCATTCAAATATTATATTTTGCAATACGATATCTGTTCTTTCTCTCAGTATGACCCAGACATTTCAATGTATGTCTTTTTGTGTTGGTAACTTATTTTTGTATTAAATGCACATTTATTCATCACCCATTTATTCCAAGTTCTATGTGTTCTTGTTTTATTGCATACCTTTAAATGCTGTTTCTGTTGCAGTCATTTCTCCTGATGCAATCAACTCTTATTTCCCGAAAAATATAGTGGGTAGAACTATTCCTTTATACATAGCTATTTGGTTTCTTCTGACAAACATTCAATTCTGTTTTTACTACTTTTCTACCACCATTTGTATGTCTTAAAATTTCTGAATAAAATTTTCCCATCCTTTGTAAATATTATACCAGCATCCACAGATCCATCTATTTGCTCTGATTTTTATACGTAAGGGAACATATGAAGCCATGTATATAAAGCCATTCACACCATTTTCTCTAGCAAACACAACCTGGTCTTCAGTATAGGTAGTCCTTGATTTATGACCATAATTGAGCCCAGAATTATAGTCATAAATTGTTACAGTTGTAAATTTGAGTCACCCAGGGGACTAGACCTAATTTTCTGGCCTTTTTTTGTGGTGATTGTTAAGCAAACTCATTCATTTGAATCAGCAATTTGCCAGAAACTTGCAGGGCAGTGCAACAGTTTACAACTACTGGGGGTGCTTTACAGGCTGTAAAACACCTGTCATAACTTTGGTTGGTTGTAAAACAACCAGTTGTTAAACAAAGACTACCTCTAATTAATATTCAATGCTCTTCATTGCATCATACAATCTTCTTAACTTATGTACCAATCATAGTAGTTGTTGTTCAGTTGCGCAGTCTTATCCAACTCTTTGTGACCCTGTTGACTGCAGTACGCCAGGCCTCCCGGAGTATTCCCAAGCCCACATCCATCACACTGATTGTGTTATCTATCCATCTCACACTCTGCCGTCCCCTTCTCCTCTTCACTTCAGTCTTTCCCAGCATCACGGTCTTTTCTAATGAGTCCTCTCTGTGCATTATGTGGCCAAAGTACTTGAGCTTCAGCTTC
>JANHZU010000418.1:124268-135102 GCA_032468055.1 Acrochordus granulatus
GCACGAAGTTTCCTCGTCTCGTGAGTCACGGCTCGTCTAGCGGAATATTTTTTGATTAAATTTTTTGCTCGTCCTGCTAGTTTCTCACCCTGCGAGTTACTCGTCTTGTGAGGCACCACTGTATAGCCAAACAGGTATACCAGATTTCTAACATTTTAGTAATACAATTAAGAATAGTTGCAAGAACTATTTTGCTACTAGTGTTTTTATATGTGTAGGAATTTGATTTCTCGTTATTTAACCTTCTGCTGATTTACCACAGAATTTAGAAATCAGATTTTCTTTGCTGCATAACATGAATCATAACAAGCATCTTGCGGCATGTGATTTCTATGCTCTCTTAAATCTGTATGTAACTCTTCCTGAGAATTGTGCTTATGCCCAATCCCTTTTTTTCCTAGGCATCCTTTAGTTTAATTTTACTTATCTATTATCCCCACTTTTTTAAAATAAAGATCTAATCACTACTACCTATTTATACTGTTTTAAATCCTTAAAACTGAAAGTTATTAGCTCTTCAGCTTTCTGCTAGATTTTTCGAATCAAAGCATTCCCATACATAGTACTCTATGTGATAAATTGATATTGAATAAGAATTGCAGTCTCATTTAGCTTCTAAACCTCTACATATCAGAGAGAGTTTTAAGATCTCAGTGTTTATTAACTTGTGCAGCATGGTTACCAGATTGCTAGCAGTGCTTGAAATAGGAAAAAACCTTAATAGTTTGTTACTAAGATAGCTATCTACTGGAAGCAATAGGATTTTGCATCTCAGTGATTACTAACTTTTTGTCATTGGATCACCCTTCCCAGATACTTCAAGATGGATTTCATTGCTCTGTCTTTAACAAATACTAACATAACAGATACTGGTTGAATTAATTTTTTTAGCAAATTAAGTTTTAGCTCATAAGGCAGACTAGACTGGATATGGTGGCTTGGACACCCACAGGGGGCCTCCAAACCTTTCTTCCATAGTTCCTGTGCTATATGTAAGCTGGCTAAGTATATAGCCAGCCTTTTATTCTCTGCTACTAATTTCCTTGGCAGGAGGTAAAATATATACTGAAGGCTAGATCCCTTTCCCAGAACAAACAAAAAAATTGTAGATATAGCAATGTTACAGACCTAGAAGAAAGTTGAAAAAAGGAGAATGGCAGCTGCTTTCCAAAGCAGATCACATTACATTTTCCAAAGAGATCACATTACAAGCCATGGCGCCCTCCAGCCTAAAATCTTCAACACAAATGTATCCCAAAAGTACACAGTCTGTAAAATACAACAATCTGTATTGCAGCCTTAGATTGTAGTTTGTTGTTCAAATTTTAGCTCCAGCCTTGTTGTGTCCCACTGAGGCTTTCCTCTTTCTGGGCCAATGGAGATTGCCCTCCCTCTGAGAAGAGAAATCCAGTCTCTGAATTAGCTACTGAGGGTTGAATTTCCTGGGCTTTGGTTTTCTCTGTTCATAATCTAGCTTGACAGGTCAGCCTTTTTTCTTTTAACTCTTTCAATGTCTGAACCTCCTGAAATAATTTCAACAATTCTTACTAAGTCTAGGATGATCAGTGTACACGACTGTGTGCTTAGTTTGGTATTGTAGATTGCATAGATTTTAAAGTGCATTATAATTTTAATTGATTATAAGCCAAATAACTGAAATATCCATTGCTACCAAAACAACCCACAACATTTTGCAATGGAAATGTTCCATCCCTTCTCATTGTAGCTCTCTGTGCCTTTTTCCCCAAGGCTTTTTCTGAGGATTGGAGGCCTCAGAAAGTACAGTTGAGGTGGCTCTACTGGAGAGCAGGATGTCTGGAATTTCTTTTGAATGTCATTTGGAAGAAACCATCTTAAATATAAATGAGGTTGGAGATCATGTGATGAAAATATTCTGTAATAACATTGTCTGAATGGAAGTTTTAATTGATCTACAGGTAATAGTGCCAAAATACAGGTCAGACAGTAACTCCTGTTGAGTGAAAGTAGATTATTTGTTGAAATAGTTTGTTATTGCTGAAGTTTAATGAAGAGTGACCTGGTTTTTATTAGATTATATTGCCATATTTACGTATCAGTTGAAGATTGCAAAACAGGAAGGTAACAATATAACAATAACATCGATTGAGACAGATGCTATGAGACTACTATTTTTCTTGCATCTAGGTTACTTTAGAATAAAAAGTGAACATTTGGATTTATGAGAATTTCAATAAAATTGGGATCATTTTTAACAGTGAAGAATTGGGATTTTACAAATAAAAACACTCTTCATTAAGCTACATCAATAACAAACTATTTTTCACATAAAAAGTTAGGACTCTCAAAATTACTGCAAAATAAACCTTTTGGTTGTATGTGTAAGCTGTGGCAGTTGCAGCATTCAAATCTGAAATGGGCACTGCTGCTTTGGCTCTGGCATAAGCATTGGCTGCTCCTTATAAGAGTCACAGCTTTTTCCTTTGCATGGTAACCCTGTGGGTTCAGAAAAAGGGATTAAGGAGCCACTAAGGAAATTGTGCTATGGATATACTCTATGCCACTCTTTAGTGTACATAGGGTTTGTTTCCTGAGCCCATGTGGCTACTGAAGAAGCCCAGGAAAAGATACATGGTCAGTTCTTTTAAAGAGAAACCTGTTTGGGATTCAATCCCTGTATAATTTTAGGATTTCAGATGCAATTTGAATCTTCTTTCCTCTCTTCAGTCTCTGCTTCTGCAACTGCCTGCACACATACCTTGGAAGGTTATTTATCGAAGACTATGTGCCAATCAAACCATTCTCCTTGCATTCCTTGGATATGAAGAGCACCCAGATCATAGAATGTTTTTATCTTTCCTCCCATTCAGAACAGATAGGATATCATTGGCAATAAAGAGGAAAGACCACAAGCCCCTTAAAAATAGATTATAGTAGTACTGAAGGCAACAGCTGCCTTTGGTTAATGCCAGACATGCTGGGCAGCAGTGGTGATAGGTGGATCAAACAATGCAGATGAACAACTAAGCAAGATTTCTCATAGAATCTTTGCTACTGCTGAGATAGAGGGATTGACAGATTTTGATTCAAGGACAGGGCAACTACCCATACTAAGTATGAAGTTCCTTAACTCATGCCGTAGTCACCTCTTGGTTGGATTACTGCAATGTGAGTGAAATGGTGAGTGTCTACATTTGATAAAATGTGCTATACATGGAGGTGTCCTTGAATCACATTTGGAAGGGACAGCTGGTCCAGTATGCAGCAGCACAGGTAGGTTTAGGCATTCCATGGTATACAACTGTAACACCAGCTCTGCAAGCTACATGGGCTCCCAGGAGACTTTTGGGTGCAATCCAAGGTGCTGGTTATTACGTATAAAGCTAAACATTACACAGGATCAGGTTATTTGAAGGACTGCATGTCTCTAATCATCTCTGCTTGCCCCAGCAGAACTGGCAGAGTGGACATGCTTCAGGCCTCATCTACTAAGATATCTTCTGGGACCTAGGGCTCCCTTCTCTTGTTGCAATGCCTGCTCTATGGACCAGCCTTCCCATGGAGATCTGGACAGCCCCAGTGCTGTTGGCATTTTGTAAAGCGTGAAAAGATCCAGATGTTCCTGCAGGTATTTGGATTATGAGGATGAGTGAGCCCCATTGGTTAACTACTGTTTTGGGGAAGAAGTGGAATTATTTTTTAAACATCAGGCATATAGAATGGTTTGAAGGTTTGCATATTGTTTTATAAATTATGGTATTCCTTTCGTTTTAATTTCTGAACACCACTAAGCATCACCTTGGTAAGATGGGTGGTTATACAAATCAAATGAATTAATAATAGTCATTGGGCTGTTGCTCTCCACAGTTAGCACAGCACATCAGATTTGTAATACCTTAGAATTTCTGGCAGAGGTTAACACTAGCACTGAAATAGCTGAGGACAACTGAAACCTGTCAGCTGTGGGATGAGGATGACAGTAATGTGGGGGCACAGAAAAATGATTGCCAAGATGTACTTCTACCGTGCTTAGAGGCCAGTGGGGATCTGACCATAGTCTCCAGTGTCCTGGGAGCCAGTGTAGGAATGCACAGGAAATAATATATCTTCAAATACCATCCAGCAGGAGCAACAACAGCAAACAAGGCACTTTTTGTGCCTTTCTTCCAATGGGTGGGGCATGAAGATGATGTATAAAACGACTGTTAGAAGTTTCATCTTTCAACAATACAAGAATCAGGATCATTGAGTCAAGCTGAATAGGGTCAAGGCTCGGGGCAGACAAAAGGCACTATTTCATTCTTTATAACTCCAGATGTGGAGATTGCCATTGACTTGAATTATTTAAAAAGAGAAATGTATCAGTGGCTACTGTACCTATGCAACTGTTTCAGGAAGATTCAACCAAAGCACCCACTTGAAGTTTTGCAAAGCAAAGTTGCCATTTGAATTCCAAGGAAAAAGTTTGGGAGCCATTTTGCTTTACCTGGCCTACCGCAGCTGCCTTCTCTGGACCTTTCAGAAGTTGAAGAATGACTTGCTGTTAAGAATGAAGTTGCCAAGAAGTACCTCACTGAGATAAATCTCTAGCCGATTTAAGGCTTGGCAGCCTCTTCAGATAGCGGGCACCATCACAAAATCTTGTGCTGTGATTTTAATTCTTCCCCCCATTTAAAAATAATGATCACAACTTTGTAGAATCACCAAATCTTGTCAGCTATTACAAGGCATCTCAAGTATGTGTGCCACACTGCAGCCTTACAGAACTGTAAATGTTTTCCTTCTCAACTTTCCACAATTGCAAACTATAGGAATTGCTAGGAGACAAGTATTAATGAATTTATAGTAATCTGAGTTCCACAGGCTAGTCACAGTAGAAGTATGATAAGCTCTCTGCAACATCAGGCCAAGGCCTGCTTTCCCCTGGAAAGCAGAAGTAATATTTTGTGTGTCAGGCATTATCTTGCAGTAGGTGGCAAGTACATTGCACCTATCTGAGTTTAACTGATCTTGAAAAAGCAAAGCTAGAAAACCCAAAATCGAGAGCTTCCATTGAGAAGTAAAAAAAGTTCCAGCAAATTGTCGTGATAGACTGCACAGGTCTGTTTGCTAAGAAAGCAACGTGGTTGTGCCCTTGTATTTTTATCTTATGTTTTATTATTTTACAACCACAGACCAAAACAGACGCTTTGGAGGGCGGGCAGAAAGAAAAGAGAAACTCATTGGAGATAACCAAGGGTTTACAGATAAACCGTACATAAAAGTGTTGAAGTTACCAATCTTGCTTAACAGTTTGATCGTGAGAGCAATTGCAACAAATTAAGCCACTCTTCTCGGGACATCTGTGAGCATTTATTTAGTAAATCAATATCCTGCCTTTTGTTTTGCATAACTCCAAGGAGCAACGCAAATGCCCCCTCCTCCTATTTTCCCAGAAGTGAAACGGGTTGGGCTGAAAGAGAATGACTGGCTAATGCCAGAAAGGAGAGAGATGGGTGTTTTTGAGTCAGCTTGTCACACCAAACAGAGGAAAGAATGGAAACACAGAATAGGCTATTTCAGCCAGCAGGCGGGCCAAAGTCTCACTTGTGCTGGGACGAAGCCATTGCATCTTCTTTCTGATGATAAAGATGGCAAAACCCTGTAGCAGGAGAGGCTAACATTGGACGGGCAAGGGAGATAGTTCTTGACACGGGAGAAAGATCTTCCAAATCGACTCATTACCTGCCGAGTTGAGCTTCACTTAGACCATGCTAGGAATCCATACTGAGGACTCCTCAGGTCAAGCTTCCTCAGGGCAAATAGTGAGCTAATAGTCCCTGTGATGACCTCTCTTCCACCAGGGTAGAAAATTGTTCTCCGTAAGGTTAAGATGTCCAAAGTGATGCCCTCCCCCGCCCCAATGGCTTAATCCAGTATTTCAAGCGTTGAAGTTGCATCGGAATCAGCATGGGATTTAGGCCAGTTTGAGAGTATCTGATACCCAGTGAAGCACCTGGAAGAGTTTCTCTCTTGAGCTTAAGCCACGGTAGTAACCAATCTGGACACCGATAGCAGGTGGCTCGTGGCTCAGATCTTGTTTATCGTAGCAGAAACATGGTTACTGCTAGGATGGTTGGCAAAGCACAAATGTGCATTTCAAAATGCAGGTAGCCCTCGGCTTATGATTGGTTGCTTAGCAACCATTCAAAGTTATGAAAGACTCCTGAAAAGCTACTCACAACTCAGTTTTGAAGTTACAGCTGCTACAGTGCCCCTGAGTCCCATGAACAAAATTTGGGCAGATTTGATCTTACAACTACCTGCAGGCACACTGCAGCACCTATTTGCCTCCCACCCTGCCTTGCAGGCCTTGGGCCTGCTTTCCTCCCCACTGGGTCCTGCAGGCCTTGGGCCTGCTTCCCATCCCGCCACAAGTCCCACAGCCTCTTCCCCAATCACTCACTTATCTTTTACAGTAGATCTCCTTCTGGAAGCTCCAGAGATCACACTGGGGAAGGAGAACAAGCTGCTCTACCCCTTGGCCTCCTTGCAGGCCACATGGCTCCATTCTGGAAGCAGGTACCATTTAAACTGTGTCCACTCTGAAATTGCACCCATTTTTGGGATGGCAGTCTGCAGGGATGCCGAGAGGTGGAGTGGACTGCTCTCTTTCTCCAACATGAGCTCTAGGACCCCCCTGTTGGCACAAACAGTCAAAGCTGATGAGTGCAGTGTAAGAAGTACAAGAGGAATGCAAGAATTACAAGATTGTATTTATTATTCATGTGTTAAATTTATATGCTGCCCAACTCAGAACGACTCTTGGTGGCTCACCATAAAAACATTAGGAACCATAAAATACAACTGCTAAAAACTGGTTAAAATCACTAAAAATTAAACAGACATTAAAAATTAACCAGGCAGAACGGGATGGGCGGGGTAACTGTGGGGAAAGGTGTGGCCGGCTCAATGCACCAGCCACTTCCATGATGACATCCCCCCGTTGGCAGAGCCAGTCTTCAGGCCCTTCTGGAGCGCTGAAGGGTGGAGGCAGGCCTCGCCTCAGGCAGCAAGATGTTCATGGGATGGTGGTCACAGCAGAAAAGGCCCTTCTCCTGGACCTGCCAGCTGAAGTTCCTTGACAGATGGAGTCTGCAGCATGCCTCTTCTGCCGGCCCATAGGGGTGAGACAGCTCCTCAGGTGGCCGGGTCCTGTACCATGAAGGGGTTTAAAGGTCAAAACCAACACCTTGCATTGCACCCGGAAGCCCACAGAGGTGTTATGTGGGCCATTCTAGGGGCCCCCAAAGCTGGGCAGTGGCATTCTGTGCCGAATGCTCTTCAAAGGTAGCCCCATGTAGAGCGCACTGCAGTAATCCAATGGTGAGATGACAAGGGCATGAGTGACTGAGCGCAGGGACTCTCTGCCTAAGAAAGGGCGCAACTGGCACACAACATGAAGTTGCACAAAGGCTTTCCTGGCCGCAGCTGCCACCTGCCCTTCAATTAGGAGTCGCGTGTCCAGGAGAACCCCCAGATTGCACACCGGGTCTGTTGAGGCACTGACACCCCATCCAGAGTTGAAGTCCCGGATCCAGAAGCCCCACCACCCAAAGCCACTCAGTCTTGCCAGGGTTCGGCCGAAGCCTGTTGTCCCCCATCCAGACCCTCGCAGTCTTCAGGCACCAAGAAAGGGCAGTGGCAGCAACGTTTGGATCACCAGATGTAAGTTTGAGTGTCATCTGCATACTGCTGATGCCTCATCCTGTGGCGATGGATGATCTCCCCCAGGGTTTCATGCAGATAGGAGTGGAGAGAGTGCCGAACCCTGTGGCACGCCACATAAGAGTGGCCGACAACTGGACCTCTCACTCCTGATTAACACCGATTGGGATATTTTTTGTATATCATATATCCACTCCTTGGTCATTCCGCTTCTCAAGGCCTTTTACCTGGAGGGATTTATCAAGCGAATAAGTGAATTCCTTGCTAATTTCTCAGGAATGGGAGATGGTCACAGTCAGTTGGATAATGAATAAAAAGAGGTAGTATTATATAAGGCTCTAGTCAATTCAAGGACAGAGTTAATAGTACTGAAATCATGTTAAGTCTCTCCTAAGCAATGCACATGTCTTTGGAAAGCTGAAGAGGGAACAAATGATTGCCTGGAGCAGTACAGTCAAAGAAAATAAACATTTCATCATATGTGGCAAGCCTAGCATTCAAGTCCCCAGCTGTTAAAATGCCTACATCTGAATGCAATCAGATTAGATCCAAAATAGATGCCTCATGTTAGCCCAAGTAATACTAGTTTGACACAGGCAGTGGGGAGGAAAAAAGCTATTGAGAAACAGGAGCTGATGGTTCCAGAATAGGGCAGGTATAAAGAGTTGTTATGGACACTTTGTCTGATATCAGTATATAAAGACACCCCCCCCAGAAGTGACTGTCTTTTATCTCTCCCACAGCTTCCCAAATTTTCCTTGGCTGGGGCCCCAATGGGGGCATTTGACTAAGACAATCATACCTCCCCCCATGTGTATCTTGCTGTCTTCCTTCCCATCTTGTTAATTTTAATTTTATTACAATTTTAATGTTAATATGTTTTGTTTTAAAGCTGTTTTATTCTAGAGCCGCTTTTGCAAGATTGGTGGCATATAAGTTTAATAATGTTAATGTAATAGAACTCTGCCCAATTTTACAATAAAGCTTTCAAAGGAGGGGTTTGTCCATTCAAGGGAGATTTTGCCTCTCTTAAGGCCCCATCTCTGTCTATCAGCTATCCATCTGTCCATTTATTTATCCTGTAATTTTGCGATATCATAATTTGTATTGCTATATACCAGAGTTTAAAAACTCAGAAACTAATGTTCTAGAACATTTCCAGAACAAAAGATTGACTGGATGACTCCTTTAAAGCTTTATGATAAACTTGATCTTCTTGATCTTCCATAAACCACTCAAGACTGCTGCCTTCACACTCCTAAAGAAATCTAGTCCCAGGAAAGGGGGATGGGATGTTACCAGAGATAATTTTTTTTTATAGTGCCATTGTCTGATACTGAATATTAGTTTTCTCAATTTGAAAACTGTATAAGATGACATAGCTGTCTGAAGCTATTTCTTCCAGAACCAGCAACGTTAATAGAAGAATGATGCTGCTTTCTAAATGGTTACCACTTGGGGGCAATGTGGCACTCCTGTAGTGTGGGAAATTAACTCCCTTTTTCCTGTAAAAATGTTGCCTCCTCCTCCTGGACTGATTTTCCATGAACTGATAATTTCACCCAGCAGTTCACCCTAAGAAAAAAAGAAATGGCTTGATGATCCATTAGGAATACTGTATTTTGGATCCATTCCTAGACCCTGGTCTTATTGAAGGAAACAGTAGTGTAAAAATTCCTCCTTTCTCCAAAAAAACAGGTAAATGCAACCCTCTCAGGAGCAATTACTTCTGAGAAAAGCTGTTCTCAAAACATTTTCCAGGAAATATTCTTTTGACCCATATTTGTAATGCAGGGATGAGTTTCTCAGCAAAGTTATTCCAGGCGATTGAAAAGTAGGCGGCTTTCAAACTCCTTAAGCTGCAATTGTGTCTGCCACCCGCAGCCTAACCATTTTTCAAGTCTCTCCATTGCTGAATTGCAATGCTATCAACCCATTATTCTGTCAGCAGAAAACTGTACCAGAATGAAATTTGTTATCCTCGTTGCTGGAATCCTACTGGAACCACCTCTCCTTCATGCCACCACACTCACCTATGTCCCCTTTAATGGGGGGACATAGAGATTTTGCACATCTTGAGGCTGTTGTTGGATGATGTCAAGATAAGGGAAGGCTACACTATAATGGTGATATAGTAAAGGGCAACTTCAGCTGGTGTCAGTCATGGGCAGAGGGAATGAGATGAAGAAAACAAATTTTGCTGGGACACAGCAGAAATAAGATGCCATTAAAGCATGTTTGTGCTGAGGCTGGTTTCAAGTTGGGGAAAGCCTTTAATGGAAAAGTTTGACACTGTGATATTTGCAAGGTCAGTTGGCTTGACCAGTCTCTGGCATAACAGTGTGAAGACCTGTGCTTATGTTTCTATGCTCCTTGGGAGTCTTCCAGCTATGTAGGACAGACTCCTCCCTCAGCTGGTGACTCCCCCCTGTGTTCTCAGCCAGCTGGCCAGTGGCCATGTACATACAATGACAGAAGCTGTAGTCCAGCACCCAAGGCAGGCATTGTGTTGGAGAAGAACAAAGCAGGACCTGAAGAATTTGGGCACTCTAGCAGATTCTGAGAGATTAAAGGCTTGGGCAATTTTATTATTGGAAACATCATATATTCCCATCTCTTTTTTCCCCAACCATCTTCTTGCTGTATCCCATTCCTGCAACAATCTGGGGGAATTATAATGGATGAACTATACCTTTTATAACTTAAAATGCAGCTTTTTGGTAGTCTAAATTTTACTTGAAGTACATTCAGCTGGACGGTCACTTGAGACATCTCATTTTCTTCAGTGCCTACTAATACTGATATTTGCATCCCAAAATGTAAAATATACCCAGAAGCTTCATGGCTGAGCTCAGTCCCTTGAATTCAGCACAACATGTCATATCTTGTGTAACCACTGCAGTACCCAACATTTTGGATCATCTGTTTCTGGATCTTGTGACTGTTCCTCATGCAAAGGGGAATTAATCTAATTAAGAGGTTCAAATCATTTGGGCAATTAAAATGACCATATTTTTATTTTTCTACCATGGAGTAAATGAAACCAATGGGAAGATGTGTCTGTGAAGACTCTCGTCCAGGGTAATTGCATCGCAACAAAGTTGAAAAAACAGGCATCTGGACTGGATTTTTCTCAAGTCGAAGACGT